>JAVYIG010001976.1:0-30000 GCA_035222895.1 Strongylocentrotus droebachiensis
CTGTTAGTTACTGTCAGGATCTCAAGAAATACAGCTTTGAGCCTATACTAAGACAATTCATTGATGAAATGAGAGAACTAGAGTCTGACGAAGGTTATACATTTGATCTGGGCATTGGACCTACCCGTTATCATGGTGCCCTTACATCTGTTGTGGGGGATAGCCTTGCAATACATGACATATTTGGCCTTCTTTCACCATCAGCCAACTTGTTTTGTCGCAAATGTTTAATAACGAGAGCTGATATTCCTGAAAAGTTTCAGGAACAGGAACTGGAAATGCGAACAATTGAAACACATGACTTGCATGCAAGTGAAGCCAAAAACATGCCAAATGGAGACTCCAAAACTGGTGTTCGCAAAAATTGTGCTTTGAATGACTTGCGTTACTTCCATTCTGCAGAATGCTATGATTTTGATATCATGCATGACATATGCGAAGGCATTGCACCATATGAAGTGAAGCTCATACTATCCAAACTTATCTTGACGGACAAAGTAATAAGCATGGACGAGTTCAATCAACGTCTAAAATCATTCTCCTACATGTACATTGACAGAAAGAACAAGCCTTCAAATATAAATAGGACAAGCCTCGCCAATGCAACAGATAAAAAGTTGGGCCAGAAGGCCATGCAAATGTTGTGTTTGTGTATGTATCTTCCTTTTCTGATTGGAGATAAAGTAACTGTTGGAAACGAGACCTACGAATTGTTGTTACTGCTGTTACGTTGCATGAATATCATTTTTGCACCTCGTGTTCGGAAGTCTCAAGTTGCTTACCTACAGCAGTTAATAGCCGAACATCATACCCACTTCAAGCTCATTTTCCCAGATGCGAACATGATAAATAAACATCATCACTTAGTTCATTATCCTGGAGCAATACTGATGTGTGGACCACTCTGCAATGCATCATGTTTCAAATATGAAATGAAACACAATTACAGCAAAAGAGTAGGCCATGTCAATTGCAACTTTAGACATATTGCCAAATCCATTGCCAGAAAACATCAACTACAGCACTGTTGTGATTGGTCAAGTACAGCTTGCATCAACATCCATGCTATTGAATGCAAATCTGGTGATCTGATTCAAGTTCGAGATCTCCCTGGTGCAGAGACAATTGCTCAAACATTGAACTTGAACTTGAACGATGATGTGTTTGTAGCTACACAAGTGAACATCTATGGAACAGAATACATACCTCGTCTTTATGTAGTCAGAGACGTGAGGGAAGGTGATCCTGTATTTTCATGCATAACGTCCATTCTTGTGTTACAAGAACAAATGGTAAGATTTGTTGTGCAAGAAACAAAATGTGAGTTCGTTCCACATTTTCACGCATACAATGTTGCATTGTTGGACGACCCTCCCGTGTACAAAGTAATTGCTTCCACAGACCTCAAAGATCACCTTCCCTATTCAACAGTTAGTACCTATGTTGACACTGACGCAAGGAACACATCCTACATACCTTTGCGGTATATTATTAATTGAGGTGATCGCGGTTCAAGAACTCCCTTGTGCAGATTGAGACAATTGATTGCACAAATACTGGACATATGAAGACAATGCTGCATTTGTAGCGCACAAGTGAAAATATGATTCATTTTTATGTCATCACAGACGTTGAGAAAGGTGATTCGGTTTCTCCATACATCCTTACATCCTTGAACTGCAATTTGCTTGGCATTTCACATATGCTGGTGCTGTGATGGATGACGCTCCCATACACAGAATATACTTGCTCCCACATACCTGCAGTATTAAGTGAGGTAATGGCATGGTTATCTTCTGAAAGGTTATACAATAGGGGTCATGATTTATAGACAATCCAGGGGTTAGTCATGTGATATTTTACATTTTATTTTCATGGTACTCATATCAGTGGCATAGCCAGCTTCTTGGTAATGGGGGGGGGGGGGGGGGGGGGACAAGACAGCCAAATGTCCTGACAAACAAAATTCATTTTGCACTGTGAAGTAATGGAAATTATGATGATGATGATGATGATTAATGACAATAAGTTATTATCATAATCATCATTATTGATGTTAGTAAATTATTGATTTAGTCGGTACAGCATTTTGGATCATGAAATTTGCAGAGAATTCATACCTCAAGTAAATCAATTGAAAAAGCGAAGCTCATGATATTTGATTTAACAAAATGAAAATCTATCCAGCTTTGGGTTTTGTATTTCAATTGATTTTCTAAATTTGTTTCTCCTTTTTGTGCTTTTATTCCTTCTTTTCTTCAGAAAATGATGTTGACATGACAGTTCTTCAGACAATCACTGATGGTGATTTAAAAGAACTTGGTGTAGGATCTTCCTTTGGAGAACGAAGGCGTATCTTGATAGCTATAAAGTCTCTGGCACAGCAGGAGGGTGCAGATCATGACATGGACGGAGCATCTGAAGTGGCTAACAACTTGCCACCAACTGCAGGACAACTAGATGCAGGAAACAGCATGCCAACACCACCAAAGGGACCTCTGACATATGTACTTCCGTTTACTAACCCTGCTGTAAGTTAATTTACTCTCAAATTAACTGCATGGTTGTACCCATATGACCATGGTGCATTGCACATTAAACATAAATGTGTACATTTTCTTACTGTGCATTATTACAACTTTATTTAATTAGCAAAGGACTGAAGTTTATTCAATAATTTTGATTTAGATGTGATTTTCTTTGCCTCGATCTAGTCATGAACAGAACCAGGGGCTATAATTTATGAAAGTGAGAGAAATGTCCACTACTATATAAGTGGCTGACTCAATGGAAATGTATGCAATGTTTAATTTTGAGCTTAGTTACAGGAACTTTTGATAAACCACAAATATCATATTCATGCATGGCAGTTGAACTACTAGTAATCTGCACGTATTAAAACATGTTCACTATTATGGAACATGTATTGATATTGAGTTGACACGATATTCCATTCATTTTTGTTAGTAAAAGGGTCAATTTTACTCTGCTTAGGAATACAACATCACTGAAATCCTTACACACCACGCTAAAGGAAATGACGTCCTTGATGAGCTATGGCGAGAAGGAGTTCTGACTGTACCAAAAAGGCGTCTCCTCATTCAAATAGTCGTGGCTTTCCTGGTTGAGAATGGAGGGAAAAAGCTGTAAGTTCAATTATTTAAACTGCAAAAGGGCTGGGAATGAGAGATCTACTCCATGTGTATGTTTTGTGTGACATCTTCACTGAAGTGAGCGTAAATGACTATATGTATGTGGGTCAATCCACGTCAAATTAACCAATTGTGTCACCTGACCCCCTTTAATTTTCTTTAAAAATTCACACCAAATGTTCCCCCAAGTGTCTGATGGATAACCCCAATTTTTTTTGCCCCAAGGCCACACGGTTGCTAAGATATGGCCTTGCCTAGTAACCAATGCACAGTCATAGAAATCGGTCTTTAAAAAGCCCACTACCAACATCATAAATATCATCGAAGGGAGTCGGGTGGCAATTAACTTGTCTGAAAATTTGTTGATTTGACGTGGATTGACCCATATATGACTACATCCAGCACCATGTTTCATAAAGTTTCATGAAGTGTTCTGCATAACTGAATCCACATAACTCAGTACTTTACTCTTTGTAGTGCATTAATTGTAGTACTTTGTACAAAAAATCTCAAGAGATACATAATTATTTGAGGCTATACTCATTGTACTTGATATGATTCTGAGCAAAGTAACATTTGTGTTAGGGGATGGTGTACTGATAAATGACTACAGAGATGTGAAGGTAAATTATGTCATAAACGTTTAATGATATGTATTAATTTCTTTAATTCACATCCAATGTTTTATTTAGATATCCAACAAGCGAGCAGAAGACGGCACTTGCAAAGGCAGTCATTTCAGAGTTTCCAGCCTTGAGAGACACCTTTCCTGGTGCAAAGGGTCATGTAAGTTTAGTAGTACAAATTCTTCATACTTCATCTGCAGCTGGATTTCTCAGTTATTTTGCAAATAGTGCCTTTTCATTACAGAATCTTGACATATTCTTACTTTGAACTTACCATCTCGATTGTTTGGGCACAAATTTGAATCAATACATCAATTCAATAAACAGCAATACAGAAACAGGAATATTTCTAGTGATTTATCAAGCATTCATTACACAGTGTGAGTCAGAAAAAACACTTTTTCAATCACCTTTTGTTTTAAGAGTAAATTACTATTATTATTATTAGTATAAGTATTAGTATTAGTATGTAGTATATTAGTATTATTATCATTTTTATCATTATAATTAATAAATCATAAATTAGTATTACTATTAATGAGTTAATATTTGGGACAATTTTCACCAAATACCATTCAGGAGTAAAATGTGCTGCTATAATCCTGGTTGCCATATGCTGAAGGATACATATGACAATTGCAAACATATAAAAAAACTTACTTTGGCAACTTAAATGTGATACGATAATGACTGGCATTCATATTTCAGGAGTACCTATATGACGGAGGCCATGGCTTTATAGAGTATAAATTAAAAACGCTCAGAAGCTATAAAGCAACTCATCAGGGTACACCCACCAAACCCAAGACAATTAGGCCTGCAGATCAGGATGATGCTGGAAGCGAGGAAGAAGCTGATGCGGAAGACCTGCATCCAGTAGCATCTCCTGAAATTTTGCGGAAAGTAGGTTTATATAGAGCTGCCAGGGGTTGGAGGCTTGAGCTGGGGGGGGGGGGGGGAACCATGGTATCCCATTGACAACTTCTCTTTTAATAATGCATGATGCAAAAATCACTTCTTTTTTTTCAAGCATATTTCCATAGATTTTTTTTCAGCTAGTCAAGTGTGAAATCTGTGTTAATGACATTGTTGGCAAGGAAACGTTCTGTAGGGAATTTTTCTATGACTCAACCCACCAAAGGTGGGTGCCGGAGGAATTATGTTTTCGGATTGTCCATCCGTAGACTCTGTACGTACGTCCCGTTTTCGTTCTCGCGTTAACTTCAGAACCATTGAACAGATAAACTTCAAACCTGGCTCATGTATGTATATGGGAGTGACAATGATCTGATTAGATTTTGGTGTCACAAGGTCCAAGTTCTAAGGTCATAGAGGTCATTGTATACCTGAAAATAGCTTGTTCTTGCGATAACTTAAGAACTATTTGATCGATCAGCTTCGAACTTGGCTGATCTGATTTAAAGATTTTGGGGTCAAGAGGTCATAGGTTAAAGGTCACATATATTTCTTATCTCATAAGGGCTGTGGAATTAATTCCGACTGTATGCAGTCGAGAATCTGTCTAGTTTGTTCTAGCATACAATTATTTTGCATCTACATGTACAACTAGATCTGAATGAAATTTGTTAAAGTACATTTACTTTATAATTATACATATTATACAGTAATTTGTGTAAGAAAAATAATAATTGTGTGCTGTACGTGCCAGTGGGTGAGTGCACATGCAGGTGCAAACCCAAGGTTAATGGTGGCAAACCCTTTTCCATACCTGAGCTGCACCTCAAAATTTATTTTAGTACTTATTTATTCTCATGTAATATTATACTTTATGAAGATAATTACAGGGCATCAGGGCAGCAGTGAAGGACTTAGAGAGCCATATTTAGCCTCATTATGGAGCTTATTATAGGCCACCCCTGAGCTATTAATGAATGATTTCCCTCATTTATTATTCAAAATTGCAGGTAGAGTGGATGAAATATCATCATCCGACTCCTGAAAACACTACGATGCTAAAGAGTAATTTCAAGGAGACGTTCCCGCATCGAAGACGAGAAATGAAAAGAGAAAGGCTGTCGATAACTGATGTTCTTGTGAGATACCCACGATTCCAAGATATGCCTAGTTTGGTAAGATGATCAAAATTTGTATAATTAGTCCTTGGAAAAAAAGGTTTTTAGTCATGAAGAACATGGGGTGGATGGATGATAATATAGATATATAGATAAGGATATTATATTGCCAGAGATCATTCCTTGTAGAAAGAAGGTACGAGTATATTTATTTTTATTTTAGCCCATTCTACATTAATTTCATGTAGAGAGTGTTGCTGTGGTGATTGATGCAGATGAGTGTTCGAAAGGGAAGTGTTGTTTTATTTAGCAGGGACAATTCATGATTCAAATTTCACATATTACCTTATTTCAGATATATGTTAATTAATACATTCATTATGCTAATTAAACCTTTGCCAAAGGCTGCCAACCAGGCAACCGCTAAAAAGAAGAATATTGAGTTCTTCCAGAACATGAATCAATCATAAAACCCTGTACTTTTTTCCATGTCCTTAAAATAAAATTCTATCTTGCTCTCAGATTGATTTGGAATTCCAAATGCAGTTCGGCCAGAAATGTGACAACCTACTCAGTTCATGGCGACACACTTACTTTCCCCGGATAATGGCTGTTGGAAGAAGCCATTCTTCAGCTGCCAACATTCTGAAGAAATTTGAACAAGAAAATGGTTAGATTTGCTTTTGTCTTTTTCTTTCAGTATGTAAGGGTTGGACTGCTCTTCATCTTCCATTTGTTGTCTGTCAAGACCCTGCTTTTCTTGTTTATGCATTCAAATGTAGACTATAGTTTGCAGCAGACATTTCTGTATTTCTTGGCAAAAGTCAATTACCCCTCTTTATGTGTATACCTTTATCCTAAATGTAAAAAACAAATACCATGAGATGGCTTATGACCAATGTATGTGCATCAAATAAGTTGTAGTATGTACTCTCTGAAACTGGCTAGCATACCCTCCCATGAGGACATATACTTGCAAAGTTTAAAATTATGTTAAAAATTGGTTTTGTATTCTATATCAATACAGCGGACCTGTGTGCCTTCTACATACTGAGCCATTTGATCCCTTCATCAAATGCATTCAGCTGTCGGAAAGGCGGGAAGAAGATGTCTGGAGAATCTCGGGCTGCTGCTGTTGGGCACCTGTTCCAACATGAACCAGTAAGCAAATGGCAAATTCTCTTTAATAAGTATCTGATGCCCACAAATGCCATGACAATTTTATTCCTCCGCACCCCGAAGGTGGGTGCCGGAGGCATTATGTTTTCGAGTTGTCCGTCCCGCTTTTGTTCATCTTCCTCTGGTGATACATACTTGTACCAAGTTTGAAGTTCCTAGTACCTCAAATGGTTCTTAATTAAGATAAGTAGGTCAGAGGTCACATATAGGTCAATTTACATGAAATTCAGGTTTTTAGCCTCGTTACCACAATATCTCGAGAACCATTTGAGGTATGGGAACTTCAAATTAGGGTACTAGTATGATTCACCATGAAGAGATAATCTGTTAAGAGTTGGAGGGTAAAGGTCAAAGGTCAATTAGTGATAATATATGGGATTTTAGTCTTGTAAATCATTTTAACAAGAACTATTTGATGCATGCAGTCATGCAACTACAATTAGGATGCATCATATATAGTTAGGTCAGGGATATTCATATTTGTAGTGGCAAATGGTATCATGTAATGTCTGAATATAAGCGGAGACGCAGTCGCATCTTTTCACTTGTTTTTTTCTTGCCTTTTTGACCATGCATTCTTGTTTTGTTTTTGTTTTTGGTTGTAATTCCAACTTACAAATATATCCTGTTCTTTTGGCTGATAACAAGTTAGCCTCTGGAACACTAGGACATGTAAATAATCCCTGGCCAGGGAATGAGGCCAGAGGATTTAATCCTTATTGTATTTTGTATCCATTGATTGACGCATTTTCTTTCATTTGCGTAATTGACAGGATGGGACAGATGTTGCTGCATATGCAGCAAGGAAACCCTCCAAGCTCACACAGCCCTTCCTCCTGTGCCTGGGTCCAGAGGTGCAGCCGTCCCAATTTTTTGTTATTCTGGACAACAGGAGTGTACCAGCTGGGGAAGATATCGTGGCAGCGTTCGATCGCCTTTTCAAGACATTCTATGTCTTTGATGTCCAGTATCCCCCATGCCTTCATGCCCTCTTTTTATTTTTTGCCTCCATCATCTACCAGTGTTCTGGAGATGCCCTGACCCCACAACTGAGGGCATTCAATGTGCTTCTCACCAGCACAAGAGTGTAAGGGAAGCCTCAAGCAACAAACCTTGAGCGCGTGTTAGTATATTGCGCACAACATGCCCCTTGTTTACGCGCATAGGGTGTTTCCATTTACTGTACCACTTCTTTCTGACCTACCTGACACACTTTAATCTGACACACTTTTTTCCTATTCATTTTCTACACAGAGGCATTTTCAAGAGCCATGATCTGTGATTGGCTTTTTTGCTAGTAAATATTCATGATTATGCAAATGATTAAGATCGCACAGTTCATATCCTTTGTTTTGGTCTTGCGAAAAAAACTATCAACTTTTCAAAAAATTCCTAAAAATGACACTTTGAGCGAGAGAATGTTATAATGAGTCAGCTTTGTAATTTCTGAGGTATATGCATGTTGATTTGGTAATATTGAAATGTTATGAAACGGACGTATATTTGTTCTCAGGACCATGTTTTGAGGGGGTAACAGGGTTGATTTTCCCCCAATGAAGGTGATCGCAGCCATTATGTTACTGCACGACTGCTAGCCACGGCTGTGGGGCCGCAGCCGCTCCGCGCCCCGCTGGTCAGCTGATCGACCTGCTTGGGCCTAATCATGCAACATGTGTCTGCATAGGACTTGTTTGTAGCATCAGAATTAGAAGGTCTAGGCCTACATTACCATATGTGCAGAAACACTGTACAACTTCTACTAATGTAGGCCTAGACCTAGGCCTACGGCTGAACTTCTAATTCTGATGCTACAAACAAGTCCTATATATGCAGACACATGTTGCATGATTGATTAGGCCCCAGCAGGTCGATCAGCTGACCGGCGGAGGCCGGAGCGACTGCGGCCCCACAGCCGTGGCTAGCAGTCGTGCAGTAACATAATGACTGCGATCCCTTCATTGGGGGAAAATCAACCCTGTTACCCCCTCAAAACATGGTCCTGAGAACAAATATATGTCCGTTTCATAACATTTCAATATTACCAAATCAACATTAAAACATCTCGCTCAAAGTGTCATTTTTGAGGAACTTTTTGAAAAGTTGATCGTATTTTTCGCAAGACCAAAACAAAGGATATGAACTGTGCGCGCGATCTTAATAATTTGCATAATCATGAATATTTACTAGCAAAAAAGCCAATCACAGATCATGGCCCTTGAAAATGCCTCTGTGTAGAAAATGAATAGGAAAAAAGTGTGTCAGATTAAGTGTGTCAGGTAGGTCAGAAAGAAGTGGTACAGTAAATGGAAACACCCACGCGCATATAAGTTTTCAATACCCTTATTAGTCATCCCAATAGACGTACGTGTTATAAATGTGCAAGGTGCGACACATTTTGGATTTAGGTGAACCGCTGGGTATCCCAAGATGCAATTCACACAGTGCCACGTATCAGGCAATTTAATGGAAACATATTTGTCCTTTAATTTGATAAAATTGACGAATCATTAGAGAAATATGTTATTTTTCGTCAATCATACAACAACAAAAAATATTTTTCGTTGTAAATAGGTGAACGAAAATTCAAAAGAGCTACTTCCAGAAGATCATCAAATTGCCAGATTTCCAAAATTGTTCCCCTCGAGCATTTATCCAGCTTCTGGCGTGTACACACTTAACAGCTAGTGACACTAATTAACCTTCTCAATAAAAATTAATATGTCCACTTATTTATAAAATAGCAGATGCCAAATATACCACTAGCTGTTATCTAGTTATGAATATTTGAATCTATTGTTGTATTTTAAATTGTAACTAGGTAATGATAAATTTATGTAATTTGTCTACTTCGGGTAAATCATCAAATTGCCAGATTTCCAAAATTGTTCACCCAAGTTGCCATCCATACCTCGCGTATTGAGGAGTTGGCCCTCCTGTCAAACTAATCCTTATTAGTTTGACAGGAGGGCCAACTGCATGATTTTCAAGTTAATCCAAATAAAAATAGAAAAATAATACAAATTGAACATTGAAAATCTGATTTAAATTGGACAAAAAATAAGAAAGTTATGGAATTAGTGGCCAAGATAGTATTGAAAAATTATGCGCGTAAACGAGGGGCCTGTGCGCAATATACTAACGCACGCTCAAGGTTTGTTGCTTGAGGCTTGTTCACACATGCACAGGCAAAAGGGACCTTTGTTGCATCATTGCCATTTATTTAATGCACACAAAACCGCCGCTGCTTTTTTTGCTGTTTTGCCTGTGCAAGTGTGAACGAGCCTTTAGGGTAATAGTCTATCTTGGGGTTTGATTAAAAAATCAAAGATACGCAACAGGACAGGAGTTTTATAACATTCCTTCTTGCTAAATATATTACTCATTGCGGATATAGTATCGAAAATAATATCGCTAGTGATATTCGTTTGTCTCGCAATGTGGTCAATAAGGAATCTAAAAGTTCACGACGTTTCGTGTGCATCTGCAACACTTCATCTGGTGATAATAACTACTGTAAGCAAGGGTCTTTTATACTCTACGGGAGGACCGGCGGAGCGGTCCATAATTCGATCGATAATTGGAACAATAACGCCCAATGCCTATTGGTCGACGCACACAGTGATCGACCAATCACCAGGCCGCTGGATTCGGCCGCTGGTTCGGCTAATGCACCAGGCCTAACCGACACATACGGTACTCAACCAATCAACGGGCCGCTGGCTCGGACCGTCTGCTGAAAGGAATCGACCGGTGTTGGCTGGCAGGACGGCGAGTGTCATGGCGGCGTATCGTCCGCATCCAAAATTCGGGGATATCGATCCCGTTGTCTCTGTTGAAATTATTAGGATTGAGACGGATATTGATAGCTTCTGATCACCGTGTGCGTCGACCAATAGGCATTGTGCGTTATTGTTCCAATTATCGATCGAATTATGGACAGCTCCGCCGGTCCTCCCGTAGAGTATAAAAGACCCTTGCTTACAGTAGTTATTATCACCAGATGAAGTGTTGCAGATGCACACGAAACGTCGTGAACTTTTAGATTCCTTATTGACCACATTGCGAGACAAACGAATATCACTAGCGATATTATTTTCGAAAACATTCCTTCTTATTTCTAAAAAGGATCAATATATTAAATGGTCTATACAGTGCGAATAAAAATTTGATCATCTTACCAAACTAGGCATATCTTGGAATCGTGGGTATCTGACAAGCACATCAGTTATTGACAGCCTTTCTCTTTTCATTTCTCGTCTTTGATGCGGGAACGTCTCCTTGAAATTAGTCTTTAGGCATATCTTGGAATCGTGGGTATCTTTATTATTAATATTAATATTATTAATAATACGGTATAAATGGTCACGGTGCCCCTAAAAGCCAAGGCTTGATTAGTGGGGTGCCCAATACTGACAAGCACATCAGTTATTGACAGCCTTTCTCTTTTCATTTCTCGTCTTTGATGCGGGAACATCTCCTTGAAATTAGTCTTTAGCATCGTAGTGTTTTCAGGAGTCGGATGATGATATTTCATCCACTCTACCTGCACTTTTGACAAATCTGTCACAATCAATTTCAATTCATGTAGAATATATGTTCATGTTGATAAAGGCTCAATAGTAATTTTAACCGACTAATATAATGGTACAAACTATCATCGCTGAGGTGATCTCGGAGCTACTATCATCCCGAGCCGCAGGCGAGGGATGATAGTAAGAGTCCCAAGATCACCGAGGCGATGATAGTTTGTATCCACTGCCCGAGTAAAAGGAGGTGACTATTTGTTTTATATCCCACATCGGCAAAAAAGAACATGTCACATTCTTAATGGCCAACTCCAGTTGATTTTTAAGTTAATTAATCCAAATAAAAATAGAAAAATAATACAAATTGAACAGTGAAAATCTGATTTAAATGGGACAAAAAATAAGAAAGTTATGGAATTAGTGGCCAAGATAGTATTGAAAAATTATGCGCGTAAACGAGGGGCCTGTGCGCAATATACTAACGCACGCTCAAGGTTTGTTGCTTGAGGCTTGTTCACACATGCACAGGCAAAAGGGACCTTTGTTGCATCATTGCCATTTATTTAATGCACACAAAACCGCCGCTGCTTTTTTTGCTGTTTTGCCTGTGCAAGTGTGAACGAGCCTTTAGGGTAATAGTCTATCTTGGGGTTTGATTCAAAAATCAAAGATACGCAACAGGACAGGAGTTTTATAACATTCCTTCTTATTTCTAAAAAGGATCAATATATTATATGGTCTATACAGTGCGATTACAAATTTGATCATCTTACCAAACTAGGCATATCTTGGAATCGTGGGTATCTTTATTATTAATATTAATATTATTAATAATACGGTATAAATGGTCAGGGTGCCCCTAAAAGCCAAGGCTTGATTAGTGGGGTGCCCAATACTGACAAGCACATCAGTTATTGACAGCCTTTCTCTTTTCATTTCTCGTCTTTGATGCGGGAACGTCTCCTTGAAATTAGTCTTTAGGCATATCTTGGAATCGTGGGTATCTTTATTATTAATATTAATATTATTAATAATACGGTATAAATGGTCACGGTGCCCCTAAAAGCCAAGGCTTGATTAGTGGGGTGCCCAATACTGACAAGCACATCAGTTATTGACAGCCTTTCTCTTTTCATTTCTCGTCTTTGATGCGGGAACATCTCCTTGAAATTAGTCTTTAGCATCGTAGTGTTTTCAGGAGTCGGATGATGATATTTCATCCGCTCTACCTGCACTTTTGACAAATCTGTCACAATCAATTTCAAAACATGTAGAATATATGTTCATGTTGATAGAGGCTCAATAGTAATTTTAACAGACTAATATAATGGTACAAACTATCATCGCTGAGGTGATCTCGGAGCTACTATCATCCCGAGCCGCAGGCTGCTTTTTTTGCTGTTTTGCCTGTGCAAGTGTGAACGAGCCTTTAGGGTAATAGTCTATCTTGGGGTTTGATTCAAAAATCAAAGATACGCAACAGGACAGGAGTTTTATAACATTCCTTCTTATTTCTAAAAAGGATCAATATATTATATGGTCTATACAGTGCGATTACAAATTTGATCATCTTACCAAACTAGGCATATCTTGGAATCGTGGGTATCTTTATTATTAATATTAATATTATTAATAATACGGTATAAATGGTCAGGGTGCCCCTAAAAGCCAAGGCTTGATTAGTGGGGTGCCCAATACTGACAAGCACATCAGTTATTGACAGCCTTTCTCTTTTCATTTCTCGTCTTTGATGCGGGAACATCTCCTTGAAATTAGTCTTTAGCATCGTAGTGTTTTCAGGAGTCGGATGATGATATTTCATCCACTCTACCTGCACTTTTGACAAATCTGTCGCAATCAATTTCAAAACAAATTATTTGTCGGTGTTGGCTGCATGTCAGTGGATTGAAAGAAATGTAATTTTCACTTGGGTTTTATTACAATTATTTATTTGTTTTTATTGGAATTAAAAGCAAAATTGTTTTGAATGTAATTTTACTGTTTCAGTTTCTTCATGTAGCTGATAGGTTTCAAGTGACTGGAATTGGAACACAAAGTGAAAAATACCCATACATGTGTATTGCAGTGGTGGGTCATGGGTTACATAAGAATGGTAATAAAGAAAACAAATGATGATTTTAATAGACAATGAGGGGAATAACAATAATTACAATGTTATATTGTGTTGGTATATTACTCTGGATAAAATATCAAAATAATATGAATGTTAAATTACTATGTTTATTCTCTCTATATACTTTTTTTATGTTATATGTCACATGTACAGTTTATTTATTTTTTCTCTGTAAATAATGGATGTAAATGCAACGAATTTCCTTTTGGACCAATGAATAAATAATTTGAATTTGAATTTGAATTTGAATGTGTATTTTTCTTTTAAGAGACAGCCACAGCCCTTCTCGGTAATTCCTGGATCCACCACTGTAATGTACGTTGTCATGTTGTGCCAAGATTGAACGAGATGTCTGGGTGACAGAGGTGTGTGCTTATAGAGTGAAAGTCAGGTTTTCCTGGGTGAAAATTCACTAAAGAGGAGTGGAATTTGAAAGGGTGAAAAAGGAGTGAAATGCGGGAGTGATCACTTGTTTAGGAGTGAATATCGAGTGAACAAAAATTTCACTCCCAAGGGGAGTGAAAATTAACTCTTTTCTTATTTCAGTCTTTTTTCACTCTTTTGGGAGTGAAATTTGTGTTCACTCGATATTCACTCCTAAACAAGTGATCCCGGACGTCACTCCCAAGAAAGTGAAAAAAGAGTGAAAATTCACTCCTTTTTTTTAAGAGAGTAGGCCGTACGTATAGTTTCATAGTATTTGTGTATCCTAATTCATACTCCCGAGTTGCGATTTGATGTAGTAAACCGAGTGTTTGAACATGGAATAAAGACAATGAAGTGTGCACTTTAAAAAAAAAAAACCGCAGACCTCTAATTTAAAAAAACAAAACACGAATAGACTAAAAAACCACGGGCAGCTATCCTTTCCTCTAAACGACGCACGGTTCATAGCTTACACTGAATTCGCGTGTGTTTGAGTGGGCGGAAATAGGGCAGGGGCATCACAGGGCGACATGACCGAGTTCAAGCCTCGATAACTTTTTTATAAATAATAATTTCCGCAAGAAATTTGCTCAGTTAAAACATCAGGAATTTTAGCTTTCATATCTCTTTAAACAAAAGTAAATTTTCCACCACATTTTTTTTCTGATCGTTCTGAACAGGAACTTGATGTTTTTTTAAAAGGTTGAATCACACCTAAATAAGCGCATTGCTGACTACTGCACAGTGACGTCATTCGCGTATCTCCGTTAAATGCGCGATCGACAGTGTACCATATTTCGTGCACACGTTCCTTACAACGTGTATGCTGCCATAGGCAAGTTAGTTGCATGCCTTCATTGCGCACCGTAGAAACTCGGGCTATGGAAGACGGCCGTTGTGTCTAATAAGCCACTGGTAACAGGGGGGCGGTAACTGGGCAGGGTACGGTACGTACATAGTACATGTACCGTACGAACGCGATTCGTAGTATGGTAACGTACTGCGTGCACAATGACTTTTTGCGTACACAATTGGCTTTCATGTCCTATGAAAAAAAATACATACATTTCAGAGCGAGCGACTTTCAATACGTAGTCTTCCTACAGTCCATTGTGTATATGTAATATTAGAAAATGACAAGGAAAACAAAATACGTCCATTTGTGAGTAATTAATACAAGGATTTATCTTTTTTAGAAAATGTAATTTTTTTATAATTGTTTATTTCCTGTAGAGATTGTCTAAATTTATACAAAATTAAGCTGTGTTTTAAGTGAACCTGGCCTTGAATAAAACTACGTGCTATTAAGATCGTAAACAACAAACTGTTGTGTACATTATCTACCGAGCAAGATAAAATTCAAGAGAATGTCAAGTCGAGGCTGGATAGCTTGTGATTATAGGTCGTCGTCCAATTTCGATAAGAGTACCGTCTCGTCATGGTGAAATCTATGATACATCAGTCGCTCTTCAGTGCAGAAAGAAGAGCCTGTCGCATCAACTGTAGCTGTCCGTAATTTATTTGAGACAGTCA
The DNA here is from genome assembly GCA_035222895.1 of Strongylocentrotus droebachiensis. Classification (NCBI taxonomy): domain Eukaryota; kingdom Metazoa; phylum Echinodermata; class Echinoidea; order Camarodonta; family Strongylocentrotidae; genus Strongylocentrotus; species Strongylocentrotus droebachiensis. The sequence goes on from JAVYIG010001976.1 coordinate 15,610, forward strand.
CTGTGAGTGTGACACTGCCAGAGCCGGTGCCGTCGTTGTCCCGATGGCTGTACCTGTGTTACAGTAAGCCACAGGCCACCCCACACACACACTGACTGTATACCCTAGAATCTAGTCCAGTTTTAAAAATAAGTTAAGGTTTACCTGCGACCAATTATGACTTACCATCTCCAGCTTCAGGCATATTGCATGCAGCGCACCTCCGACTGATAGTACATGTATGTGAAAACCTTTTGTTGTCATCAACACACTGTATTGTTTTGAGACATTTATTTATTGCAAGAACTTTGAAGTGCATTTGTCAAGATGGAGTTTGAAGTTGAGCAGTGCAACCCATCTTCTGAAGAGCCTTGCCAGCTCTTCATGACAGGATCAGGAGCAAGGTAAGAATTTTATTCTAAAATGTTGAATCGTTGTGAGGAGATATTAATAGTAATTCTGAAATGAAGAACAACAATTTAAACAGATAAATAAATATGGTTTCAGACTTGCAGTTGCAGTTCAGATTTTTTTAATTTTACCAACAGAGAATTTGTTAAATGAAAGATTAAGAACTAATTAGAATTTACATTGAGTTTATTGTTAATGTTATGTTATAGACGTAGACCCTAATGACAATTTGTCAAAATATTGATGTGTTGTTTGGTTTGCTCCTTTGTCGATTTTAGTTTTGTTTTATTTAGTTTAATATCATTCTTTGGAATCTGGTTCATCTATTTTCCTGCATTATCTTGAAATTAGCAAACTTTCATGAAAAATGTAGAGATCACAAGTTCACAACAGTTTAAAGGGAATTGGTGAACTCGTTCAGATGGGGGAAAAAATGGTGCTAAGGTCGTGACTTTAAATAATGCTAGATGTAGGCCTATAGTTAAACTAAAGATAATCTAAAAGTTTGAGCAAAAAGAGACCATTATTAATGATAAATTATTATGTGTAATTACTTTTATTTTAGGTAAATGTAAATAGTCACAAAGCATTGAAATTGGCTCTTTATACCATTGCGTGGAAATATTTGTATAAGTCTGTTTTATGTCTTATTTTCCTGGAAAAACGTGAGAGAACATTTACTGTTAGAAAACCATACATGTAAATATCTTTGTGGTTTGAGAATTTTTTCAGGAATTTTTTGCCAGTTAGAAGGAAAATAATACCCTGTAAGTAATTTTTTTTTTTATTACACTTTTTTGTATCAACCTTCAACAGAGTTATCGGTTCACTTTAAAGATAACCGTTGAAGAAACATTGAAAATTGTTTCATCTCTAAAGTGCTCCTTAAATTATTTTCTCTCTCCCCCCACCCCCACATTTTTCTTCAGCAACAATGATACCATGACCATGTCAGCTCTGGCTATTGTCTTGGGAACGACCTGGCTGCTGTACTGGGCTCTATCAAGACTCCTCATGTTTGTAGCCATCCTCAACATCATTCCCCTCATGGTCCTCATGTTCCTCTACACCACCTCCATCTACGCTCATCTCTACAAGACCTGGAACCACATCGGCGAGGACCTGGTCTTCACGGCATCCGTCTACGAGAGGGCCAGGAACAACATTGCCTGGGGCTGGGACCTTATTGGAAAAATTTGGTTTGGTAAAGAATTTAGTATTAAAGCCACACTGTCCTACTTGTAGCTACATGCTCCCTCTATATAGAAAACAATGCCTAATCGGTGACCATTGGTCATCCATGATCCTCTTTTTCTTATGTTAATTGAGAGCTGAGTTGATGAGATAACCCCCTGTCCAGTGACCTTCCAGGGTGGTCTAATCCCTCCTATAAACTAGTACAGATAAGCTTTAAAGAAACACTATTTGATATAGGCCTGCTGTGGAAGAGTTGATAATTAATATATGCTTGTAGTTAGATTGCACTTTAATTTGTCACTTTAATAGTTCAAGACACCCTCAAAAATTACTCGCAGGACTGTTTTAGATTTCCCTAAATAAATCCTGTCAGATTTGGGCATTTTTATCTTTCATCTTTTTATATCAAGGATTCAATGTTTTCTATCTACATTGTATTTATGATGGATAGCAACAGTTGTATTCTTTGAAATTACCATCAAGTTAAAATGATATGTCTTTAAATAGCAAACGTACCTTTTAATTCATCATTTTGGCAACAAAAAAACAAAAAAAAATCTTTGTTTAATGCTTCACTATTCTAATAGTTGTGTTTTTATGTTTGTCTACACTTTTTTAAATCATTATTAAGTCTATTCTCCTTCTTGTTTCTTAAATTAAGCTAGGGAGGATTATTTTTTCTAAGTTACATTTGAGGTATTTATACTTTTTTCTTCTTATTTCTCCCTTTTTCTCTGTCCTGTCTAGGTTACGAAATTCAAGGATTAGAAAACCTACCGAAGGAGGGTGGTGCAATCTTGGCATATTATCATGGGACTATTCCTATCGATATCTACTTTATTATCAGTAAAATTAGATTGGAGTGCAACCGCTCTTTGAACACAGTAGCTGATAGATTTGTTTACAAGCTTCATGGTGAGTTCATTTAAAAGAACTTTGTCATACTTAAATTTGTGCAGTGTGATTTTATCTCTAGATACCCTCATTTGTTGTTAATAAATATTATAGGAAATGGACGTACACATCAGATACAGTTAATACTGACCCGTTGCACAAACTGTATTGTAAATCCAAATATCTCAATATAGAATTTACAGCAGTTCCTTTCTGTGTTACCAGGGGCAGATCCATGAAATGTATTTTTTAAAAGGGCCACAATTTTCTTTAAATTTGCTGATAATCGATTAACTCCCCTCTCTACAAAAGATGTCATGTTCAGGGGGGCAATTTTGTACTTGCCTTTGGAAAAACCACCTGGTCTATGAAGATTTGTATTCACATATTTGTTTACATTTTTTTTTGTATGGGAGGGGGGGGGGGGGGTCTTTGACATTGTTAATCACTGAAACCAAAGTAATATTAACATATGGCCACTACAACCATATTTCTTGACTAGCTTGAGCAGATGATATACCTGAGATATACATGTAGTTTAGTGTCACCAAATCTCTTCCATCCGACCGTTTCACCTACAGTGTTTTGTCAACCAAGCTGTCAATGTCTTCAGTTACACATGAATACCAGTAAATATTTTGTTTATAAGCACAATTAAGGAACCTTTTCATATTTTGTAAATAAGTTACAGAAATATTAATAAATGCCAAATACCATGTTGCTATAAAAGCCTTTGGACCTTTTATGAAGAGAATTTGTAGAAGTGCAGTCACTTCAATTTGCTGTTGTTTGAAATCATCAAACAAAAAGCACTCAAAAGGGGGATAAAGTTCAAGACTTTGAAGATTGAATAAGATAAATAGGTTTTCAGAGTTGATTTACCATTCTTGCTTCATAAAAGTTTGAACGTGGATTAGATTTTAATCAACTTGGTTGTTGTTCAACCATTTATTTGTGAATGATTTGTGACATTTGTCCACTTGACTTTTCAATCATTAACAAATTATGATTGAAGTAATAAAGGTCACAAAATATAAAATATACCTGTATATTCGATTATACAAACTAACTAGCGGGAGTCAGATGCAAGAAGTTAATGCTGTCAATCAAATACTTAGTACTCCCGGCTCGTTCTATTTCTTAATTAAATAAAAGCGATGTTTCATGGCAAGCACATTTTTAAACAATGTTAAAACTCATTCATACCAGTGATGGTGAATTCTGCATTTGGGGCACCATTCATTACATGACTTTTTATTTTTAACTAATTCTTGGTGAGCCAATTAAATCATCCATAGGGCCAGATACAGCGTGTGGGCCACTCCTCAAGAAACCAAGATATATTTCCATCCATGTTAAATGCAGGATGGATATAAGTTGATTTTCTGTTAAGACATCCTTATGCAAGATTCTGGTATTTCTTTGAAATAAGTGTATGTTCTAGAGTCTGTTGTGTACTAACCAATGTACAAGGTTTTGTCAAAATTAAACAAAGAAGTAAGTAAATACACATTTCGGAATGAAAGAACCTCTTTACCCCATATTAGTATCAAATCAATATTTCATTAGACATTCATTTTTCCATTTGACACAAGTACATGTAAGTGTTGATTGTTTGCATTTTTCTCTGTAAACAGAAATAGGCATATATATGAGTCCTTGTTGAAATGAAATGTTGAAATGCAGTGTATTGTTGTGGGCTCTATCATGAAAACATGTCCCTTATCATACTCTTTACACATACCGATAGGTTATACAAAGGGGTTTTACTGTTTACATGCAGTGTCATTAAGGGTCTATTCTTACCTATTCTTACTTACATTATGTATTATCACACAGTTTGAGATACACTTAAATGGATAGTTGAGTTCTTGTTTCAGACCGCAAATGCCTTCAAACTAGTGCATGGTTATTGCTCTTATAATTATTTATGACATTTCTAGTGCTCTTTTAGGCCCTACAATTGCTATGAAATTTAGCCAATATGATCATACCAATTCAGCTCCACTTTCAAAAAAATATGGTGACCGTTAATTAATTAATTAATTAATAATAACAATACACAGGCCAACATCGTCATTGGCTGGAATAAACCGTATAAAGTGCTACCGTATTTCATTTTATCAACGGCTGGTTCAAATTATCAAATTTTCGTGGGGCACCACAAATATTAGAAATCATTATATTTATGGATATTTGAACCGATTTTGATCAAACAACGATGATTTTGTAATTTAAATTGTATGTTCTTTTAAATTTGACACTCAGTTTTTCATTATCTCACACAAAAATTACTTTGTGTAGCGCCCTCTGCAACAAAACTCAACTACCGTTATCCCTTTAAAGTAGCCATTGAGTAGACCAGTTATCAGAGGCATGTACATACTCCCATTGAAGAAAGCATGCACAGAACCCAATTCTGACTTAATCCTTTATTTTATTCATACTCCTCACCCATTAACCTGTAGAATGCCAGGTTAAGTTTGTGAGGTGGATTTTATATATTCTAGCTCTACACAATTTAGACAGTACTTAGGAAAGGATTACAGGTAGATGGTTGCTAGGATATGAAGGTGTAGATGTAGAGTGATTTGAATGCTTACAGTCAGTGTACCAATCAACTAAACAAATATTTGTGTTTAGCAATTATGTTTAAAATTAACCTAAAACTATCTCAAATTCTATACAATATATGAGGAGTATGACAAAAATAGAGAATACCATAAAGTGTATCTCAATCCATCTGATAATAATTAAGAATGGGCCTAAGAATAGACCTCTAATGACACTGCTTGTAAACATTAAAATACCCTTGCATAACCTAATGAGTATGATAAGGCACATGTTTTCAAAATAGAGTGTACCAGTCCCCTTTTGCAGGCCTTTTTTTTATGCGAGTGTGTATGATTGCCTCAAGTAGTTTATGCATTTAATGCACTTCTTTAATCATTGTAAATCGACAGAGCATTTTAACTTGCAATCTCTCTTTCTTTCTCTTTTGAAGTACCCGGTACATTGTATTTGAAGTTCATATTTTGACTGTAGTATACATGTACATAGCGTCATTGAACTCTTGCAAATAAAAAACAAACTATTTTGGGTGAATTGTTTTCCACAGCTGTAGTATAAATTTGGTTTGTACCTCGCTGAAGAAGTATTGTTGTCGAGTGGTTTAAGCACTTGATTTGAACTTCAAAGGTCATGGTTCGATCCCTGAACATGGCACTAATGTCCTTAGGCAAGGCATTAATCTACATTTGCCACAATCGACCCAGGTAATGTAAATGGGAACCTGGCAGGAATTAATTCATTGAAATGCTAGAGTGCTGTAATGGCAGCTAGACTAAAGCTGAGCTGATAATTAATTTGTGCGCCTCCGAATAGAATTGTCTAGATAGACGGCGCTATATAAATGCCTATTATTATTATTATTATTATAAAAAGCATAGCTAACTATCTTCAGAAGTACTCAAGCTTCATTGTTAATCAATATTATTGACCCAAAGTTTATGAAATGTTTAAATATGAATATGGTGTCCATGTAACGCTAGTTAAAAGAGAAATGTGTATTACCGGTAAGCATGCATTTGTTTCCTCTAGGATTGATTTGCTGTAATGCTCTATTGTTTGGTTTAGCTGAGAAAGATATAAGAAAATTGCAAATTGTCCAAAATAGTGCTGCAAGACTTGTTGAACGAGCAAGGGGGAGAGATCCAGTAACACCCATGTTGACTCGCCTTCATTGGTTACCTGTAAAAGAAAGAATTGTGTATAAAGTTCTTATGTTGTGTTACAAGGTAATGATTCTTAAATCCCCGACTTATCTTCATGATATCATTTGCTCTTACATACCCCATAGAAATCTCCGCTCCTCAACAAAGAATCTCCTGACTGTCCCTACCACATCAACCCAAACATATGGTTCTCGTGCCTTTTCAACGGCAGCGCCTGTCTTGTGGAATCAGCTTCCTGACCAGCTTCGAGTTGTTGGAAGCATTGACGGCTTTGGAAGAGCCCTGAAAACCTATTTGTTTTCAAGGGTCTCCTCCTAGAGTTGCTTTGTCCGTTGCTGGTTGGGAGGCTGATTCGACATGATGAGTGTCTGTCCGTTTGTTGAATTTGTTATATGTAATGTCAATTAATTTAATAGGTGTAATTATAGGTGCATTAATTGGTTTACTTTTTCATAAATATTTTTTGTCATTTGCTTATCTATTTTGTTATTTATTGTTGTATTAGTGTTGTTTATATATTCAAATTGTTATGATTGTACAAAACTGTAAAGCGCATAGAGAAATTTATAATTGAATATGCGCTACACAAATATACTCTATTATTATTATTATTAAGCAAAGATTTTGAAGAAAAGCAACTGAAACAGGAACGATTCTGGCAGGCAGGGCACTATTATATCATCGCATAAAATGTTTCAACTTTCAACAAATAATTTCATCTTCCATGTGTATTAGAAGATCTCATACATGTACCTACATTTCAGGGACACCATCACATTTTTTGCCCCAACTTTATGGAATGACCCATATGCATGTTTTTCACTGACTGAGTATCCATCTCCATCTTCTTCATTTCTCCTCCAGGCCTCAAGTTACTATGGAGAATCTTTGCGGTAAACGTTGGTACCCGAGAGGTGTGTGTTCGGATCCTCAAGGAAGGCAACCTGCTGGCCATAGCGCCTGGGGGAACCAGAGAAGCCTACTTCAGCGGCAACACTTACACTCTCATGTGGGGCCAGAGAAAAGGGTTTGCAAAGGTCGCCATGGAAGCCAAAGTGGTACGATCTAAGATTTGTTTTGTTATTCCTGATTATTTGTTTCCCAATTCTTTTTTGTTGTTTTTGTTTTGTTCAATAACTAAGACAAATGAAAGGTTATGAACATTTTCTGTACAGAGAAAATTGGAGAGGAGCTTGCAAGATATGTCAAGGTGCAGCCAATTTGTATTTCACAGATGACAACTTCAAAAGTTCATAGCTTTCCTATTTTGATCGGATAATGCTCAAACTTCCACTAATTTGTTTCTCTCATTTGTCTGCTTTTATTAAAACGAAGATAATATCAGGGTGGACTTCCCTTTTAAGTAGCAAGAATACATTAAAACAGGCTTTATTCACAGCCCACGGGAACTGGCTAGCTCCCGTGATGCTATGTTATTGAGAGATAATGTTTCAATGTGCAAAGAACATTATGCATGTGCATTTATTATATCTAACTAAGCCTTGATATTCTCTCTCTTTTTTCTCCTTGTGTTTCGTAGCCTATCATTCCAGTCTTTACTCAGAATTGCAGAGAAGCCTTCCGCACACCCAAGCTAGGGCGGAGCATCCTCAGGTGGCTGTATGAGAAGACTAGAGCTCCACTGGTCCCCATCTATGGGGGTTTCCCCGTTAAACTAAAGTAAGGGAAAACACTGGATGACACAGTGGGAGATATAAGTTTCACTTTCTTGTAATGAAAAGTTCATTTGCATGCTGGATGTTGGTATTTCGTTTAGTTCCTGTTATCTTCAATGAAACATGTTTGGTTTCACAAATGAAATACAGTTAAGAATTAAATTATTTGTTTCCTCACCAGGTTTTATGAAGAATTCACTCTTTTTTTTTTTTTTTTTTTTTTTTTTTTAAATTCAATTTTTCTTCCCCAATATATATTACTTGAACATTTTGCACATTAGTATTCAACAAATGCCCTGATTCAACAAGTCCACCTTTACTTCTTGAGGTACAGAAAAGAGATTTTTTTTTTTTTTTTTTTCTTTAATTCACATTAACTATGGGTATGAATGATGTAGTTGTAAACTGTTTGTGTTAGATATATAGTGACCAATGATAATATACATGTATTTACCAATGGTAGCCTCATCAGTATTACAATAGCTATTCTAGAGGTCCCTGCAATTAGTATTACCCCATCATTGCCAGATACATTAACCTGTTTGATATACATGTACATGTAAATGTACCTGGGTGGTGGGAGACAAATGTGGGGTAAACAGCTTGTTCATGGATATGTACAAGCGCTGAACATGGATTCAACCTTTTATCTTCTAGTATGTCAGTCAAGTGCCTTTGCACATGTACCACAGTGCCAGCACAATGCTGGACTGGACCTCAAGTCATTTTTTTCCCCTTTTTTTTTAGCTTTCAAATAGAACTGTGTTAATAGTCGCAGGGGGAAACCCCATGTACACATCATGTAAGAGGATTAATGTAATCAGCATTATTTTGTTTAAGGCCACTTAAATCTCAGATCCTGGTTTATCTTTTAATCTGCATATACCAGTATACTATAATCCTATTGCCCTCTTTTGTCAGTAGTGATGTTCATGCATCCTTTCATTCCTAATTACTGCAATCAACTGACAATATATAGCTTTACAAAAGATAACGTTGTTAGGCAACAAAGGATGTTTCAGCATTCAGTTCAGTGTCCCAAGTGTCTCATTGCTCAATTCTCGCTACCCCACATAGCGATTCTGCCGAGATCCGGGGAAAATCCTGAAAACGCGCATTGCATTATGGGATAGCTTTTCGACATTACAGCTTCCTGTGCAGGCGCGCGATAGCGCAAACGTAAAACGCCGTCGCCACACAACGTGTATGCACCGAATATGTCGTCTGCTCGGTCTTGTTTTTTTTTCGCAAATATTTCAACGTTTATTTGAACATTTCATTCGTTGTTTTTTGCGTCTTTTGACATCAGTGACGATGGTTTTCTTTTGTGAGGCTGCACAGTGCTGGGCTCATGATTCCAAGCGTAAGAACCCTGAAAAATGGGGGTGGATGAAGGCCGTGACTTGGGATGGGACTCTATACCGGAAGTTGTAGTGACGACCCGAGAGAGTGAAAATTACCTCGTCTCGCGAATTTCGAGATTTTCATACCTATTTAGGGTAGCGAGAATTGAAAGTTTATCCACTTGTAGAATCTTTTGAATACAGCCTTATCCAACCTATAAATCTAGATGAATCCAGAGCTGCCCAAAATTGTTTGATACATGTACAATGTAGGTGTTTACTGGGGATCACTATGAATATGACGGACAAAGAAAGCGGACAAAATATTCAGTTCCTCAGGTAGAAAAAGGAACATCCCTTCACTGCTATTATGTAATAATGTGTAGAACAGGTGAATATGCATGTGACACCTGTTCTACACATTTTTACATATTAGCAATGAAGGGATGTTCTATTGTCTACCTGAGGAACTGTATATTTTGTCTGCTGTCTTTGTCCGTCATGTTCATAGTGGATAGGAACGCTTCCGACAGAATCAGAATTCGGCCATTTCTTTTCCTTTCGAAAAAAAAAAGTTATGTCTCTGTGTTTTCCATAAAAGTACATTTATACATGCAATTCGTTATGTTTTGGGAGATAAAGAAGTAAAATTACATTCTTTGTTTCCTTTTTTAATTTCCAGGACATTCATTGGTCCTCCAATCCAGTGGGATCCCCAGATGACAGTCGATGATATCGTACAGAAGGTTAGTATTCTACTTTTGCTTCAGTCCTTATGGAGTGCATAAGATCGACTTTAAGTCAGACTTTACTATGGCAGGCCACTCATGCCACTGTTTGCTCTTACCATTATGATCTTTAGATATTTGTTTTTTCCTTCAATAATGAATAACCGGGGGTATCAATTTTTTAAAGGTTTTTTTCTATGATTTGTACGTCCCATGAGACACCAATGCAAGTAAATGGTGAGAGACTGGTTTCATTTCAAAGATAGCTGGCGCTCTTCATGTTGTCTACTGTTGTTACATTGAGGTACATGTACTGGGTAATTGTATACCACAGGTCCAGATTGCTGTCTTATACATTCTGTAGAATTTTTATCAACCAGTACATATAGACAAAAGAAAACGCCCTCATGGTATTGTGATTATGATTATAATGTTTGATTACGATAACTGTTTTATCTGGCTAGTAATAAAGCATGTACTGTCTATGTGTGTAAGTAAACAACCAAGGGGAGCAACAGCTTTAAGTCCTCTCTGAGGGACTTTTTAACCCTTACTGTACTGGGCTATTTTGAGCACCCTCTGACTGGGGGGGGGCCTGGGAGGCCCCCCCCCCCCCCCCCCCCTATGATCTCGGCCGTCGATTGTCCGATGAACACGAAAATTTGCATGTTTGTAGATATTTACGTAAGGAACAAGATGGTATAATTAGTTTTTTCCGAATATGCAAATTATTGTCGTTAGCCTAATTAATTATGCAAAATACGCTAATTTTATGCATTTTACAGAAAATGTGTCAAACTCCACTTTTTGAATGTTGAAACTCATTATTCATATGAAAGTTCTTTTCTAACACAAAAAGTTATTTTAATGTAATTAATAATGATAATTTATGCAAATTTTGATGCAATTTTTAATTTTTGTTTTGTTTTTTTGATGACATGCGCATACTAATTGTTATGTAACGCCTTACAGGTATATCCGATTTCGACGAAAATGGTATCAAAATGTGCGTAAGACTTGAGGGAAAAAAGTCATGAAACGACAATTCAAAATTCCAAGCGGTTGCGGCGCAATCTCCGAAAATGTCGAGGGGGGGGCCTCCCAGGCCCCCCCCCCCCCCCCAGTACAGTAAGGGTTAATGAGGATTAATGCCATACCGAAGGCATGAGTGCATAGACTTGGTTTGGAACCCAGGACCTCCCAGTTAAGAGACCACTGCTCCACTACTGAGCCATCATATCTCCTCAATTTTGAATCGAGCAAGTGCTACTGAGTCAAAATTACCGAAAATAAACATGATCAACAAAATATCAAATTATATGGAACCCCAAGAAGATTTAAGCATAAGCAGCTTGCCTGGATATTATTTTATCTATTATCAGATATATACGAAAAAGTCTTCTTGTAGTATAATGTGACATTTTATGTAGATTCATCATCATCATCATCATCACCAACAACATTACGATGGTCATCATTAGCACTGTAGTTTTGACCCATATTAAGCAATCTAGAGTTTGTCCCTTTTTCTCATAAAATGTATTTCAATTTCTTTCCCATTTTTTCTGACTAGGCCCATGAGGCTGTGGAGGGACTCGTTCATAAACATCAGAAGATTCCAGGCAGCATCCGACGTGCTTTCTTAGAACGCTTCTATGACTCAGAAGAAAAAGAAGAATAAGTACTTTTTTATTAGCTAGTTTTACCTCGGGTTTTACACAGTACAGTATCAGCAAATATTTCTTTACTCTAAAGAAGAATCTTTAACAAATCTATGATATACCCTGTAATGTTTATTTTTATGAACTAAAAAAGAAATACCGGTACCTAGATGTATACAGGCTTTCGTACTATGGACCAAAACAAACATCATTATAACACTATTTTAGCTAACTACATGGAAATGTTTCTTTGAAAACTTTTATACTGGACATAAAATTATTATGTATTTGGCATCACCTGTGCCTGGGAGGCGAAAAGCAAACTGAATCACTGTAACACTCGGGTCTCTCCTCCCGGTATAACTGATTGTGATTGTGCAGTTGGACCAATACAGCAGGGCTTTCCCCCCTACTCTTATACGAATAGTGCAGTGGGTTCTTAATGTGCAAAGGTGATGACTCTCCTCTTCATGGAGCCTCCATTTAACATCCTATCCGAGGGACGGAGTGTTTTCCACTGTAACATAGCCTTTGTCTATGAAACAGGGTAGAGGCACGTAATCACACAACATAGGCTTCAGTCATCCACCTTGTTGGTTTTTATCCCGACACAGCACTAATATCCTTTTGCAAGATATTAACCTGCACTTGCTACTTCAATTGGTTACCCGGTAGGATGCGACCGTCAATGTTGGTCAAACAGTTTTTGAGCGTCAAGTAACGCTTGGCTGGAATGCTCCCCAGTGAGTGGAGATTGTGCACATAGTGTGTGCGGGCTAGTATTGAATCCAATGACAGGGGAAATAGTATATCTGTAAAGGGCTTAGAAACATTGTAGATGTATAAAGCGCTATATGAAAGCGGAATATTATATTATTATGTATGACAATTTTATACTTGTTGAATTAATTTTTTATGAAAATTTATATGTCAAACCTGATACGACCTGACCTATGATTAGTATTCAGTATTATCAATTTCCAGGGTGAATTCAGGTTGTATAACTACAAAATCTAAATACCAGGGTTATCATAATGCTGAAAAATAGGGGAAAGTAAACAAAAAATGAAGAAGATTTGGATTGCTTGCCATGAAAGTTTTATGCAATTTACTATTACTTTGCCAATGACGATGCAACTCATTCCTAATTGTGATATGTTGGTAATGCTTTGTTGAAACTGTTCCCATTCATTTGTAAGAAGGGTACAAAAAGGTCAGTCCTGTTGAAATAGTTGTTATACTTTATTACAGTTTTTAAAAGCATGTACATCACAGCCCAAGTTTGTAATCCGGCCATTTTGGATTGTAATTTATGCAAAGGGATTAATTTCAAGTTTTCAACTATTTTTTTACTGATTCATATGTTCTACTGAGAGTGTATTCATCCATGTATATCAACTTGACGTTGATACCTTTTAACATTTAGCCGGCAAATTGTTTTTGGTGAGCTGAAAAGTGTTTCTGGCAGGGCAAGTCCTTGTATTTTGGTACTTTGTTGAATCTGCTCCTAACTCTCTTTAACTAGGTACAAGAGTATAAATCTTAATCTAAGTGTTTTCTAATGTAAATGTATTGAGATTGTGAACATATATCATTGAGAGAATAGGCCAAAATCATTGTGTGTGCTTAGCTTTTAATCTGCTTTAAAGATTGTGAAATATATTATTGATTAGATACATTTACGGGATGAGAGTGCAATCGAAGATATACATGTATACAATGTATCTATAATGTGATTATGCAAGGTACTACATACATTTATGCTGGCAATACATGTTATAAATAATATAGAATTAACATAAATGTATGACATGTACTATATGTGTTGGAGTAGTTTTTGTATACAGGTAACATTCCTAACCCAGAGTGCTTCAATGAATCGTATAAATGTATTCTTGAAGCTGTATTTCAATTCAATTCAATTCAATTCAATTTATTTCGCAATATAAAAATGAAAGTATACATGGTAACAGTAACAGTAAATTTTAACTATATTTACAAAGGTTATATGCGGGGCTTTCCATGAAGGTTGCGAAAAACCTGTAAAGTTGGATCACCCATTACAAAAATACAAAATATTATAAGCACACAACAATATATTAATTGAAATAAGCAAAGTACAGACACTTCAACTATCTATAAGATGAGAGAAAGTGAAATAGAAAAAAAAAAAAATATATATATATATATATATATATATATAAAGGTGGGAAAAGTAACCAACAATGTTCAGATATAAGAAATCAACAACTGTGATGATTAATAACTATTTAGTAGTAAGATTTTATATTGTTTTCTAAAGGAAGATGTGGATTGTGATTTTGTTATAACTTGGGGAATCATATTCCACTATTTAGGACCTAAATAACTCATTGATTTAGTATTTATAGATCTTCAGTAGTGAATTTTCATATATCATTCCATGTTTTACACGGCACACCTTGTTCATCTGTCCAATCAGCAGCTCTTCTCTCACTCATGTTTTTTCAAATGAAAGTAATCATATGTAATTTTATATATTTATTCTATTTAGTAGAGTAAAATCTGCAGTATATAAACTGATTTGTGTCCCATTGACTCCTCAATCAGTAGAGTTTTTTGCAAGGTACTGTAAATCTAGAAACTTTTGCAAATAAGCCACTGCGTAGATACTATCTACGCATGTGTCGATAAAGGTCATTCGTACAAAATTGACATCAGTATTCATTTCTGCATCTGTGGTACATTCCAAGATACACAGATGCAAGTATTCATGAAGCCTCTCCATC
>JAVYIG010001976.1:32500-265000 GCA_035222895.1 Strongylocentrotus droebachiensis
AATATAAATATAAATAAGGGAGTATAGACGAATCCAGAAGGCCCCAATTCCTGATTTATTGAAAAATAACATTTTTAGTAATTGGTACTGTCCAGAATATCATTCACTTTGGCGATACGACGGCTTTCTCTTGATCGTTGTCCCCAACTCCCTTTCGTTGTATCTCCTTCTCTTTGCGTTCGTCGTCCAGTTGCCCCCCCCCCATCCTCTTTTTCGATATATATAATACTCCCATCATTCTCTTTCTCTTCCCATCCACCTCTTTTACCTAAAATCAAGATTCTTTTTTTCCAATGTATCCATGTTATTCCTGAACGAATCTAATTTAAGGTGTTGCTTTCGAACGCGTGTTTAATAAGATTCAACAACAGCGAGAGGAAATACAACCCAATTGAGAAGGGGGAAATCTATTACTTTGCAGACTTTAATCATTGCATATAAACAAGATTTGTCTTTCTTTTTTAACTCGATAACTGAAAAGAATGTAACTTGGACCGCAACTCAAACACCTACTTAGCAGAATGCTTACCACAACATAGAGCCAGTGCTGTTACAACACTGGCTCTATGTTGTGGTATACTTGTTTTTGTTTTTGTTTGATTTAGGCAAGTCAGTCAGTTTATGACCATCATTGCCGAATACTATAACAAATTTAATTTGAATTCAAATTTAAGTATAAACACTCATTAATATATGCGTGTACATGTATTTCTTCTTCTTCTTAAAGAAACCAAAAAAAAAAAAAGAGGATGGAGATAATGATATCATGTTAGATTACCGTTGGGCGTTTTATATTTAAACGATATGGTGTCTTTTCCGGTCAATAAATATTGCACAACAATACAGTTACACCCCTCCGCTCTTTCTTTTATCTCTTTATCGTACATCGAATGAGTAATACCAATCCCCGCCCATCAACAGAACCCCCACAGACAATGCATCGACAAACATAAACCCCTTCATCATGCGTTTTGAATCATTCAAATCCCAAGGCACAATCCGGGCAGTTACAAAAACAAGTCCATTAATTTCATGTAATTAAGTCCCCCGATACAAACCATGCTCATGTGAGCTTCTACAGTTGCTATGGATACCATTTGGGCGATAGAAAAGGTCGTTCATGATTCACTATTCTGTCTGTTCGGCGAAAGCGGGCCAAACTGTCATTACAGCAATGCATATTTTGCAAGCAGAGATCCTGATAGTTTAGTCTTAAATACCAGACATTGAAACACTGACTTGCATAATAACTAAGAATATATGCTAAGGAATGGTGATATATTTTGTAATGAACATATATAAAACTACTGAAAAAGACGTTTTCTAATCTTCTTTATATAATATTCGAACTTATAGTGTCAGTCAACCCTAAAATTAGTCTAAAACACTGGATGTCATATTACATGGGTAGGCTTCAAACATAATAATATATAGGATCTTTACATTCATTATTTTGATACCCATTCGATTGTACACTTTCAAAAAATATCTTATTCTGTTGAAAATCTACAAAAAGCATACAGTTCACTCTAATGTAGGCAACTCAGAAAAGCAAAAGTCCTTCGACTGGTCTTAATACCAGACTAGACTAGATAACAATAGCGCTCGTTCGCTATGCAACCGACGACGCTACGGCCAGAGAATGCTTGTCTTTATTCAATAGGAATAGAAAAGCTTCGATTTTGAATCATCAATCAGTATGCACGTTACACAAAGATCTGTGAACCGTGGCGTGCTTACGAACAAGTATAGTATAGTCGCTCTTATTATTGCCAGAGAAAACATATTACCTTGTGCATAGACATTTAGATTACGATTGTAACAGTACCGGTCTGTGTATATCATTTGGCGTAAACTTTCGCCCGCAATTCGTTTAGTTTGCAAAATATAAAGGTGATAGCGACTTCATGAAAGGATATTTAAGTCTACAGCAGAAGGTATAGTTGCAAAAGACAGAGGAGGATTGCTGGAGCGAAAGGATTTGGAGTTGTTTAACTCGGAATAGCTGAGACAACTAAACGCACAACGGTGAAACTGAAGTATTATTGGATTATAAGCAGATTGGAATATATAGCATGCTGCCCGGTTTGAACATCTGATACGATGGGGGTATTATCGGCAAGTGTTCTTCTGGTGGTGGTTTTAAATGTGCATCATGTTATAGCACAAAGTAAGTATTCTTTCATTTTTAACAAAGATTAATGATTTGTAATAAATGTCAACAAGACAGGTGTTAATTCGGACATCTTGACTTACATGGCATCATTACGTTCGAATAAAAAAAGTTGAGATACTATTTGTCCTGGTATTTGCAGGTTACATGGTACGTGATTGACTGTTATAATGGCTAAACTCTAAGGTATGGAGTATTACCTTCTGTTGTTGTCTATAATTAGAGGGCTAATCTACCAAGTATACCAAGTAAGTAAGTATATTTATGTTTGAAAAAAAATATACGTCATGGTTGAATTATGGATGTTATGTAGCAGTGTTGGATCTCTTTCACTGGTAGTAGTGCATGGGTTACATTGAAATTAACAAAGTTAGATGAATCTGGCCGTGTTGTCTTCATCAGATCAAATCATAGTTAATGAAAATGTCTGTATTGTTCTCCATTTTAATTAGCATTGTAGTAGTATTCATCATTATTGAAGGCTATGAGCATAAAGCAGTATTGTGCGTTTTGGGTATCAAGATAATCAACTAAAAGAAAACGGAAAAGCGTTGTTTTGTTTTCCTCCTAAATATTTAGAAATTAGATAATTATTTAAAATCTTCCCAGAAACCAGGGCAATGTATATGTTTTTATATTGAACGGTACCTTGAAAGACCAATTACATCACTTCTTTTAATACTTAAATTGTGCTACACTGAATGTTGAAAGGCAGCGTGGATTTATCTTTGGGTATTTACTTGTGAATCCACTCGTAAATGTACACTCAAAGAAGTGCGGAAATAAAGGAAACTGAAATGAGAAAAGCTCATATTATCTAAATGATCCTGTTTATCCCGTTTCCTCAGGTTTTTGTTTGTGTAAGTGGACAGTAATGTGACTTGAACTACAGTCTGTGTCATACACATTTTCATGTGGTTTTATATAAAAGGTATTAACGAGCCTATAGAATGATAATTTATACTTTTTGATGTACATGTACTTTTACAACTTCCTCTTTTACTTCTTTTCTTCATGTTTCTCCTCTCCGTTTTTCTGACTTCATGTTATCTTCTGTTTTCTTATTTTTGCTGCCCAAGCAATCTTACCATATTAATTATACATATTTCAATATTAAAAAATCAATTGTAACTGTATTTTATGTTTGAAATATGCAATGAGTGTTTTAATTGTATACATGACCAATTCAGCCATTGGGCTGCGACATATGTTTTTAATAAACCTTGAATTGAATTGAATTGAATTGAATTGAATAACAATACATAATGAATGCAATTCAAATTGCATCGCAAATGATCACCGGTATCGATATGACTTGTAGTCAATTTTGCCTATTATTGAATAACACAGTCATGTTATCAGTATGATGAGTATTGTAAGGCAAATATAATTTTCCTTTCAATAAAAGACAAATATGTTGTTTAAATATACATAAGTATAGGTTCATTATACAAAATACCTTTCTGCTAAAGTTCATTGAACGCTAATGTTACATACATAGTATGTACATCCATGTATCGTTGTATACCACACGCCAGTGGCAGTCAACCGTGTTACATCGATCATTAATTGGTTGCTCATACGCCATGACCATGTTTTGAATACAGTAATAACGTGCATTCTTTTCAGCATAATGAAAAATGAACAGGAGCAGTCAGCCGGACGCATACAATGCACTTAAAATAATGATTTATACTGTTAAGAATTTTCGAAAATGTGTTCATGGCGCATGGAGTATGCATGAAGTATGAAATATGCATATGTACACTGTATGCATTCGGACTTTGATATAAATATGATTCTTGGTGAAAATTAACATTACAATACGATTTCGTCATTTTTTTCTCAAAATTTAAAAGAAAAAATAACAGAACAGGTATTGAAGAAATAAAAGCAGTCACCTTCAAAATAATTTAATGTTTCCCCAAAGCTTTGGTTTATTTGTAGATGCCATGTTAAAAGTAAGAGTGCTATGTTTATTTGAATTAGGATAGTTAAATACTTGAATGAATTATCAGGAAATTACATGTATACCAATACATTCCTGTATAAAGATCTTGCCGGAAATTAATAATAATTATAATAATGATAACGACGATGACGTTGGTGAGCAATGATGATGACGATGGTGGAGATGATGATGATGATGATGATGATGATGATGATGATGATGATGATATTGATAAACGATGACGATGATGGTGACGGTGGTTATGATGATGATGATGATTATATCATTAATGTTGTTATTGTCATCATTATTTTGATATTGTTATATCAACAAACATTGGTAAATTATTCTACATTGGTATCTTCCCCGGTGATGTTCAAGGCGCTTTCAATATACAGCTATTACATTAGCTTTAGCTTAGCTTCCCTGATGAGGTTTACATTCACAAAACATCTTCTTGCATTTAGATGAGAATCAATTTAATGAGAATTAACTTGAAATATATACTCCTTAATCTACAATTGTAAAAGAACAAGATGATAGCGTATACAATTATCCTTGAAGTGATATCATTTCTAAAGGTACTGGTATTGATTTATTAGGGTGTGTGCGTTAGACAAAAACACACCGTCAAGTACAGGGGTGAAGGGAAACAAAGAAAACCACATTCTCTCCTTCGATCAATATCCCGTCTAATTTTTACACTTAATCGATATCTCATAATAGGGAGAGATCTTGCTAGCGTGTTCATTTTGTATACACGTATACATTGTAAGTACGCTTGGCATGCTGAGTGTATAGTTGTCGAGGCATGGGTATATACATGATTATGGCTATTCTGTAAAGAACCCGCTATAACAAATTCGTATTCGCATATGCTGTATACAAAATTGGAGTTTAATTTTTAACATTACCTTATTAAAGATAAAGACCAGTTGTGGTCATGCGATTGCATTGTGAAAGAAACGTTGTGGAATCGATCAGAAAAGGTTGATCATCTAGCATATAAGTATTGGTGTGTACTGCAAGGTTCTGGAATCATCAAAATTATAAGAAATTTGGCCCAGTCTTTGTAAAGTTACAAGCACTGTACACAGAAAGATGTATATGGAACTACGCACACGTGCGTTTATCTCTCACACACCAATAGATAAACTAATTTACCAAATATATCTAATAGTAGGCGGTTTCCCTGCAAAATTTGTATCATCATGTATTAGTCAAATCATATTCTTTCACATGATTGGTAATAAGAGCTTCAATTTCATTTTTTGAGATTGGGGCGTTTCCAAAACTGGTCTTTACCTTTAAAACCTCTTTAATATTTTTTTTTATTGGAGAGAGATGGGGGACGCTGCAACTCAGAAGCATGATCATACAGTGGATTTCTACGAGGCGCATGTCTTTTCCCTGGTTATCATGGCTACGGTGTCATTTCGTGGCTTTTGCTAAAAACTAAAACACCATGTCATTTTACAGTGTGCATGCAGATCCTCATATGAATTCAAATACTTTTAACGCGAAACACGCATTAGAAATCAAAATTTCCGTTTGTATATGTTTCGTGGCGCTTATAGAGTGTAGTTTCACTTTGCTCTTCAAATGCAGGAAAATACGTCATCCAAAATGACAATTAAACGACGGATTTGAGACAACAC
Organism: Strongylocentrotus droebachiensis; assembly: GCA_035222895.1. Classification (NCBI taxonomy): domain Eukaryota; kingdom Metazoa; phylum Echinodermata; class Echinoidea; order Camarodonta; family Strongylocentrotidae; genus Strongylocentrotus; species Strongylocentrotus droebachiensis. The sequence goes on from JAVYIG010001976.1 coordinate 38,283, forward strand.
TTTCATTAAAAGATAAAGGTGTATACAATTAGAAAGAGAACTGTCGTGTTTGTGTGTGTGTTACCCCTTTAACGGAAACATAAAGTCAATAACCGCCATTATTGTTTAGAAAACGCCGATGAATGCACTTGTTATTAGCCAGACGACAGCTGAATTGAACTATCGTAAATTTTAGTTTGAATTCTCGAATTGGCAAAGGGCTTGTATGCCTATCAATATGACTGATCGTATCCACTCCATCACTAAAATGACAGAATTGTTATTCCTTATCATCGAACCATGGACCTATTAGTAGGTCCATGATCAAACGGACAAGTTCAAAATGTTATAACCAACGGTGGTGATAAAAGTGCGATATTCATAATTAAATGCTATGCGTCATCAGCGTGCATGTATAGGCTTACATCTAAATGATGACTGTATCTAGCTTTTCGTGTCTTACAAAATCATAAGTGCACAACTAAATTCATTCAACGCATTGTATGAATGCTTGTGTATAAACATTGACTACTTGTAGATGTAAACATAATCATGTACATTGTACATATGTACATGTGAACAAACACAGGGCTATTACGGCAGCCGTCTATATTGGCTAAATGTAATTAAAGACAGTGCATATATTATGACCTACTTGGGAGTACAGGTACCGTGTAGCCACACATATCGGCAGTAAGATATTTGAGGTGTTCCCAAATAACGTCTGACGTTAATCTAGTTCATGCACCATATCGATTCATCAATTATCAATCTAGTGTCTGTCCCGCCTCTGTGCCATAAGTACATTGTCATGCGTCATCATTCTTCTAAAAGTGCCTTTGATATCTTCTAAATAAACAGGCCTTTATCAATTTCCTGCATTTTCCCCACACAATTATCATTAATCCAAACAAAAATCATTGGTTTCATTCAATATTAATAACCCCCTGCCTTTTAATTTGTGTTCTTTCTTTTAAGATGGCTGTGCCAGTGATCCTTGTCAGAATGGGGGTACCTGCATCCTTCTCACTGGTACCTCTGGTTATGCTTGCCTCTGTGCCACCGGCTTCCAGGGAACAAACTGCGAACAGCGTAAGTTTATCAATATTTTGTCTTCTTCTTCTTCTATTTTAGAGCGGGGGAGGGGGAGGGCGCAGGTTATCATATTCCATTCAATACAATTCATTTCAACGTAATTATTTTAATCTGTCATTTTAGAAATGCACTCAAATTTGATGTTTACAAAAAGTTCGTTAAAAATGTAAGTGCCTCGTTACAAATTCATTCATTCACCTGTACAAACGATATTCTTTTAAGTAGACCACTCCACATTTTTCCACTACCTTTTTTATATATAGATCTCAATATGTTCTTTATGCTCTCTATTTTCATTTGTCTTCAATTCAATATAAGTATTTGTAATAATAAATAGATTTTTAGACATTTGACTTTGTAAGAAATGTGTATTAATGTTGACAGTACAGACAAGCTTTACATATGGATATATGAATAGGAAAGCAATTTGAAAGGCAGGGAAATAATTATGTTTAATTCCTCTTGGAGTCAAGACACTGCCGTCTACAGACAAATAACACATTTCTGCAAACATCTATATTACATTCATGTATGTCATCAGAAAAAATCCTATTGCTAGAAACGAAGAATATTACATTCGAGAAAATATCCATACGTTACGGTTTTTTAGAACCCTGATCAGGATTGTATATCGAATAAGTTAGTGTATAACTCCCTGAAGATTCTACAGGACATTCATAACTATTTTGGTTCGAAAACAGCTTCGAGCGCCTTTGCTCTTGAATGTTAGCTTCTGTATTGTTTTTGTATAACTTCATTTATAGTGTCAAAGAATGAAAGTTCGTTATTTTTTTTTCTCCGTTTCATCACTTTCTCCTAGAAACGGGTGCTTGCGCAAGCTCACCTTGCCAAAATGATGGTGTTTGTACCAATGACATGAGCACCAGCGGGAACGAGGTTTATGCTTGTGAATGCCCCGCGGACTACACAGGCTTCAACTGTCAAACATGTAAGTTATTGAAAAGTTGTTCTATACAACTTAACTCAATTTTTCCTTTTTAATTGGTTACAATGGCAGTCTCCTTTTGCTATAATGCATTGTAATGTGTATACATACCACATACAGTGTACATGTATATATAAAGCGCACATATCCATGATAAAATATGCCCAAAGTGTTTATACATATTGAACAAATATGACATCTTAGTCATTTTTTATGTTGGAACTTTGGGGAAAATTGTCCGGTACTACATGTACATCACAGTGACATTACCGATTCAAAACCAATAGTGATTTCAAATGTTCAAATTTAACTTTTATTTTTTTTGTCATATTTCGTTTAAATGTTTACTAGTCTGCTTCTCTGGTTTTTCTGCTTTCTTTTAGAGTTGTCTGCTACTAAGGTTGGATTTCCCTTTAACGTTAAGTAGAACAGGGGCAATGGTGTTTAGTCGGAAGAGTGTTAAAATCATAAGCCCTCATATGAATATACACCCTAAGAGTGAAGGAATAACTGTTGGAACCCCACAAAAAGACAAAATGCCTACATGTATTTGTCGTCGATCAAAATGATCTATGCGCGTATTCTAAAATATTGATGATATCCCATTTCTCCTATGAGAAGAATTTGTAATTGTTGTACTCTTCCGAATCGTTTATCTTATACATTTATAACTATAGCAACCTTCCCATTTTCACTGAACACCTCTTTATTCAAGATACCATTGTATCCTAGGACAAAGGAACCGTTTGCATGATTGACAGGCGCAAATTTGTTACCAAAGTAACCAACCAACGGCGATATTTTATATTATAATCGATCTAACGTAGAGCACGTAAAATGAATTTAATTCAATTCAATTCAATTCTTTTTATTCATCCAAATTCACAGGAATACATGGAATTTGTTTTGGTCACACATTGTACAAATACCAAAGATATATATGAAAAACTATATCGTTGTGTTTATAATCACAGAAGAACCATCAAAATAAAAGATAGACAACATACATGTAGCAGTATTCTTATTATTACACATTGAAAATGATGAAAAGGATAGAACATCAGTGTGAAGGAAGGAAGGAAAACCACACCAAACCGATACTTGGGCCCTCATGCTCATGATAGTGTTTGGATGATGGTGCATGAATGCATTGATCACCCGCCATACACACGTAAGAGCATTATGAACAAGATCGCATAGACATTCGAGACATCAAAGGCAGGGGGCACTGAAGGAGGCGCGATAGCTCAGTTGGTAGAGCAGTGGTCTCGTAATCCGGCGACCCGGGTTCGAAACCGGCTATCTTTGAATTCTTTTTAAGAAGATACTTAAACGTTGTTATGAATTTGAGCGGGTTCTTTCTATCAAACACCCCCCCCCCCACTCAGTGTTATTTAGGGTACGCATATGCGTGTTCCAACCGACCCCCCCCCCCCCTTTTCAGCAAAAGTCCGGTGTGTAAAGTCAATACGGCTCGACCTTTTTCTTTTGTATACGAGCCTTTTTCAGCACCCCCCCCCCCCTTTTCAGCAAAAGTCCGGTGTGTAAAGTCAATACGGGTCGACCTTTTTCTTTTGTTACGAAAAGGACATTTTGGCAACACGCATGCGGTCATTTCGAAACCTGAGTGGGGGGGGGGGGGGGGGGGGCCGGGATCAAACACAATAAATTCGTTGTATTACTTGATGAGTGGAGACATATGCAACTGTTGTAACAATGTTTGTTTCACCGATATGTCACAAAATGTACTTTGTTCAAATGTATTGTTTTGTTCTTGCTCAAGAATGATTGAATAAATTTTCTTTAGAAAAACAATTTACCCTAGCGTTTCTCCCATAGCAATCATGTTCGGATTACGTAATACTTTATTTCAATGTTTGCACATGTTGATATATGACAGAAGATGCTTTTAAAATTCCCTGGTTGATTTCACGAAAACACGTGCTATTATTAAAAGATTGAAGTATGAGGTATCGCGATGGTCCAGTGGTATTACACTAGGCTGGAGATGCGAAGGTCATGGTTTCGAGCCTCTTATGTCCTTTGGAAGATATTTATCTACATTTTGGCTGGTATATTCGAAAGCGAACTACTTTATTCCATGGTTTAATCCACCGACTAAGTATGGAATGCCAAGTGTCCATATGAATCTATTTTTGAATAATTTGATTTGTCCCTAAATTACCATAATAACATAATTATATTAGAGTTATATTGTTGTAAATTAATTGTGTTATTACATTTTATTTTAATTAGTGACAGAATTAAACCATGTATTTAAGTTATTCCGCTTTCCAGAATACCACCCTTAGACTCTCCATACCCAGTAGAGAAATGTTGACAATAATTTATATATTTCATTAAGGCCTGTTAGTCATTGATATTAGCACATAGGATATTTAATTATATTCATTTTCTTTCATTTTTACTGCAGTTTTTCCCCAGCAACCGTGTCAGGATGCACCTTGTAAAAATGGCGGAACCTGCACAGAACACATTGGGACATACACCTGCGCATGCGCAGCTGGGTGGTCTGGAGTCACTTGTGAAGAAGGTAAGTTAATCACTGTCCGGACAACCAATATCTATACCAACTACTCCGAGGGCAATTTCTCAAGATATCCTACCCCACTCGAACAATATATTATTATCCTTTGAAGATAAGCAAAACACCCGGATAATTGTTCTCTAAGACAATAAGCCAGTTCGCAGTCTCAGCATGAGCAGATAACGGTCATTGCAGAACAAATTGTGACATACACAGACAAAATACTGGATACGTGCTCATAAAAGTTATGTAATTATTATTCATTTATGCACAAGCAGTGCACTCCATGATACGCAGGTGGAAGTATGCTATGAAAAGGGGAAACAAAGGCTATTTATGTAGCGCCTCCATCGCTGTAGGAGTGATTATTTCAGAATGTACAAAGTGGGACTTCTTCATGTTTTGAAGTTCTGTGGATATTCGGGCTCATTTGGGACATGTGCTAACCGTGAAAACTACCTTGGGTAATCAACCACTCCTAGGTCGACCTTTGAAAATCACTCGAACAATAATTATCCATTTGGTATGCTTAGACAATTTATCTCAGGCCAATAATCGTAGACGACTACACTTCCAAACACGAATTGGTTTCCCACAAGAGCATTAACCCTCGGCATAAACTATCCAACAACTACACGGGACAACTTATCAGCGAGGACATATTAATTTCATTCAACAGGGCTTTTCCACTTGAAATACGAAACTAAATTAATATTGCAAAATGAGTTGCAATATGTTTAAATTTAAACGCATTGAATTTATTGTGATTATTTTCAACATTAGTTCCTTTTTATATTTCAAAAAACAGGAGATCCGTGTTTGAGTGGCCCTTGCCGGAACGAAGGAGTATGCACTGGTTTTAGCCAACCCACACTTTACATCTGCTCCTGCATCAACGGATATTATGGCTACAACTGCCAACTTGGTAAGTCACGTGATGGTGGAACAGTGTGGCGTAGAGAAGAGGGAAGAGGGTGAATATGCCCCTCTCTTTTATGGTGTGAAGAAATAACGGAGAAAGGAGAGGGGAAAGACTTAGAATGTTGTTACCCCCCCCCCCCCCCCTTGCAGCAGCTGGAGAGGGATTTCACTAACTGGAAGAATGTATTTGAGTCCAAGGGTCTTAAAGTCACCATGGGAAAGACAAAGGTGATGAAAGCAACATCATTTAAGGCAACTATCATGTCGAAAGTTGGTTGATTCGAATTTATTCCATTTCATATATCAATTGTTTGCACAATAAAGAACATAATTGACAAAGTAAGTTCAAAATAATGGAATGAAACAGGAACCTACTGGAAAGCATAGCTTGTTTATGTAGGTTCCCAAACGAGATGTGCTTGAGTAAAGGAAATTACCAACAAAATGGCTGAGGGTTTTGAGTGCAAGAAATGCAGAGAGATGAGTAGCGATGTGGTGGATGAGCTAAAAGGAATATATATATATATATATATATATATATATATATATATATATATGGGAGATGTTGAATAGATTGGTAGGTTGTATTATCTTAGGGTTACGTTACAGTCGACAGTGATGTTGAATGTGAGATTGCAGTGACAAGAAGATGCAGATTGGGATGGATGAAGTTTAATGAGCTGGCCTTGATCGTACCTGGCAGCAGGCTTACGATGAGAATAAAAAGCAATATTTATAATGCTTAGAACAACGATAGTACAGTATATGGTTCAGAAACTTGGAATGTGAAGACAGTCGAAGGAGGTATCTTCACGAGAACAGACAGAGCTTTAATACGGAAGATGATTGGTGTGGAAATGTCCGATAGAAAGAGTACAAGAGAGCTCATCGAGAGGTTTAGCCTGGAAGGAGAATTAAAGGAAAGGGGACTGGGATTGGTAGGTTTTTATTTAGAATGGAAGATGAAAAACCCTTGAAAAGAACGTAGGATCTGGAAGAGGGAATGGAACATTTCACAGAAAAATATGATGGAGAAAGAAAACAGTAAAGTTAGTCAAAATGGAGAAGATGTTCGAGATAAGAGGTAGTGGTGGTGGTAGGGATTGTCGTCATGGTGCGAAAGTCAGTTACCCATTTTAAGGAGAAAATGTTGACTGTAATAAATGAAGACGGTGATCAAGCAAACTGCATTCTATTACCAAATATTCACTAAATAGTAATAAAGATTTATCAATGAAGTTCTGAGAAGATATAAACTATATATACCAAGAATAAATCATATTTCCACAATCAATTCATGAAAAGGGGTTAGAAAAATATTATCCCTACTTTATTGGCAACAGCTTACATGATTGTTAAGTTGACTTTTAAGAATTAACACGTGCATCATTTTATTTGTGTCATTGTACCAGGTCAGTGTAATTCCAACCCCTGTCAGAATGGGGGAGTTTGCTCGGATGCGGATGGCGGGGCGTCCTATCAGTGCACATGCGCAGACGGTTGGTTAGGCTCGGAGTGTACCATTGGTGAGTCCGGTCTCCTGAGAGCAAGAAGGGAACAACTCTATGTAAAATTATATGAGTTAATGTCCTTCTGGTTCTCAACAGTATATAAATGATGCACAGGTCACAGAGTGCGTCGGTAGGAATTGTGTGCACAAGGCACCTTTGAATGGTTTGAAAAAACGAGGCGCAGCCGAGTGGGTTTTAGACCAAATTTGAAGGTTCCGCGTGCACACAATTCCACTTACCGATGAATTAAACCTGTGCATCATCGTCCTTTTACAGTCAAACCTGTTTACTAAGACCATTCAAGGTAAACACCAACAGTGGTCACTGTAGACAGGTGGCCATTTGCGACATGTTTTACCCACATATTTTCTTCTGGTATGTCTAGAGGGAGGCAAATATGTCGCACATTATAGACAGTTGATCTTTATACAGAGGTGGCCACTTAGACAGGTTTGACAGTAGATTGACAGACTTTAATATGCTCCCAAGCTCGACAGTAATTTAACAGACTGAACTGAAACGAACGTTAACTACGGAGATCTAAATAAGATTAAAAGGGACATAGTTGCAAGAAGCTGATGAATCACCAACTATTGATATTCAAATGCTATATGAAGTTCTATTTCATTACTTTTCATTAATAAGCACATCTGTCATGTTTCAACAAACATAATATTAAGAGGATGAGTATAAAGTTCAATATAGTGCTATTATCTAATCATTTTGAACTTAACAAATGCTGAAACACAACGGCGAAATAATTACATTTTATCAAACAAAATTGTTCCTTGCGGCGTGTACATTTTAATAATAATATCGTACTTCTGAGGAACAAGATGAGGGTGAATGATACTAAAATAGAAATGTCCCACTAATACAGATTTATACACAAAATGATTGTATTTCAGTCGTGTTTTAGATAGTAATTACAATATTTGATGGACTTTTGTTAATCTCATGTCACGAGTGATTTTTGATGTTTTTTATGGCACTTTTGATTAACACCATGTTTCAATGCAGTGGACCCTTGTGTGAGTTCACCGTGTGGTTCCAATGGAGCCTGTATCTCATTTGAGAACAATTATGTTTGTGACTGTGATCTCGGCTGGGACGGTATGCAGTGTCAAACACGTAATTATGCACCTGTTTTAAATCTTTCTTATCTAATAGTAACTATGATTTTAAGATAACCTTCATTTCTGGTAATAACAGGAAATAAATTCCCATCGAAGCAAGACTTTGATAGTCAATATTAATGTATAATATCTTTAATTTAAAAGAATATGGCCTAGAACAGAGAAGGAATAGACAAAGAAGTTCAATGATCCGCAAAATGATATGTAAAATATAAACATGTATAAAGCTATAGATTATTCCGCCAATTGTAATCCTACTCATGTCATGTTTATAACAAGAAGAATTAAAATTAAAAACTAGAATCATCAGCAAAATAAGAATTGCTTCTTATAGGTGTTCTTCAATGGACAGATTAGCACGAAGAGTGTACATTAAGGAAAGAATGATTGCCCCCCGAAATGGAGGGTTTTATTCCTATGATCTAGTTTCCTTTCTCATTATCAGTAATGTACTAATGTACATAATCCGCCTTTAGTGCGGCCAGCCAACAACCCCCCCCCCCCTTTGATTTCGTTTTTTTAACTCGCACTCTTACCTAATACATGCACCCCATTTTGCCGTCTATACAGCCAACCCGTGTGAGACTGTTCCCTGTTCTGAGAACAGCACATGTCAGAACAACGACACTAATTACTCCTGCGAGTGTTTTTCTGGTTGGGTCGGTGACCGTTGTTTTGATGGTACAGTATTTTGTCAAGTTTCCTTTTGATTGTTACTTTTTTAAATGTTATTGTGTATCTAATATCGTGTTGTTTCTAGTCATGTCTTCTATTTAGACATTTTCTTTTACAGTAGGCCCGTTTACACGAGGGTCTTAATATCGCGATTTTGCTATATACCACCGCGATATTGTATTCAACGTTGCTTAGCAACTATGACATTAATTTGTCTATGACATCGCGGTGTTAGTGGAATCACGATGTTTGTACTTAAGTGAAAATGGACCTATTATTGGTATCTAAATGAAGATATAGGGAGGTACCTGTATTGTCTTTTTGACGAAAGGAAAGGTTCTTTTACTTTCTAAGTATATAGAGCTGTTAGTGTGGAAACCATGCACGAAGATCATTCATGTTCTAATTTAGCTTTGTGGAAAGGCAATCCAGAGTATCAAAGCATTATCAAACCGATTTTGATGCAATCGAAAAAACAAATATAAAGAATAATTCTTAATCAAATATGCAAAATACTTTTTCATTTTGAACACACGTACATGTACAGGTACATATACACATTTTACATTTCATCAATGTTGTTTTCACATTATGACGTTTAATTCACCTCACCCTTGTGTAATATGACTTCATGTTGTTAATTAACTCCTTCTCCAGTGTTTGCAGTAGGCCCACGGTATATGTAACAAACATTTTAATGGTTCCGGGATGTTGTAGAAATAAAAAACTAATAATGTCATGGTGATTCTATGGAAATAACTGGGGATACCTCAATTGTTTACTATGATAATACCCTTTCCTTGTTTGTATTGTCCCACAAACTTGATAATTTGATGTCTTTGTGTCCTAATCAGTGGATCCGTGTGGCAGTAACCCTTGCCAAAGCTCTGGTGTCTGCTCCGGAAGTGTCGGCAGCTTCGAGTGCGCATGTCCCAATGACTTTGTTGGAGATACCTGCGAGATTGGTAAACCTACAAGCGTGTGATAAAGCCTCTCTTTTATACGCATCTTCTAGCAATGAATTTGTGCATGCAAGCATGTGCTGTGGTGTTCGTCTATCATTCAAATATCACACTCCTTTCATTCCCGTTTGCATGATCTCTTTTCTCTTTGATTGATCTTGAAGCTGGTTTTCTTTTCCTCGCCAGTTATTCATATTCATGTTGGCCTTTTAAAGGAAATTAATGCTTGAATGCTGCTATCACCTTTACAGAGATTATTCACAATTTTGTCCTCGATAATCACATTTTTCTGCATCTTTATACACAAGGGCATTTTATCCTGCTATCTTTGAACACCGCCTGCAGAATGTTAGCCGCACAGGCAAAGTTGGCTTGAGCACTTTTATTTTCACTTTGCATCGAAATGTTGCGTCTCTTTCTACGACGTCGAGTGTAAGAAATGTTACATTCGCAACACAGCACATTTTCATTTTCGCTCCCGTCATATCACACTTCCTGTCACTGGAATAGGGGTATCTTCCATTTTCTTCCGGGGTAGGGGCTTCTTTTTTCTATTGCAACATGATCTTATTTTTGCAAAGATGCTATATTCTTTCGATTGAAGCTCTTGAAGTGATAGTTTTCTGGCTTTGGTGTGTCTATGCTCTCACGCAAATTCCTATGCGCATAGTGCGATATCATCACTTGGGGAAGTTGCGATTAATGCGCGTTTTTTGATAGATATTACGTAGTCTACTGAATTCTTAATACATTAGGCCTAGATGTTTTTTAATGGAGTATTCCCTCTGCTAAAGTTGTTATAGGGTCTAACACTTCTTAGTATCTACTCAAATCATAATTAATCAATCGATATGCTGCTATATACTATGTAATGTTTTCTATTTGAATATGAGCTGAATTTGTCATTATATTGTATTGTCACCTCTGGGTACAATCCTTCCTGACTACGCAGATTATGCTGCGAGAACGGCCACGCCTGTAGCAAGAGATGAAAAGGGAATGTCTCCCAAATGAAACTGATGTTCATCAAATACTAACTATAAATTCATGTTCATAATCATATTATTTTCCTTCTCATCAGGGGCGGCGATCCCGGGGGGGACGGGGGGGGACACGTCCCCCCCTCGATTTTTGTAGGGGGGGATCGTCCCCCCCCCCCGGAAAATTTGAAAAAGTACACAAAAATAATGTACAGCAAATACTGACTAAAGACTGCAACATACTATTAGGTTTTGGAGGGCCCAATAGTGCAGCGTTTAGACAATTAAAAATGCAAAAATCGTCTGGCTCGGGAGCTATGCTCCCTCGCATAATATCCTTCAAAATGTACAATTAATATTGTAGAAAAGTAAAGTGTGAAACAGGTATTTTGTTTGTTTTCATACTATAGTTTTGCTAAGGAATATAATTTACCTTGACCCCTCTCGTTCACTATGCTCACTCGCTCGTGCTTTGGGCAGTCCCCCCCCCCCCCCGATAAAATTCAAACGTGGTTTATTTCTAATTCGATACCAGTTACTAATTTACAAATGTTACTGAATTGGCATGATTTTCCCCAAGCTTCCGGGGGCTCTGCCCCCTGTACCTCACTAAGGACCCTAAGGCTTGTCCCTGGTTACTCAGCTGACCATAATTAAATTCCTAAAACACCTGAGCTTCCGGGGGCTCCGCCCCCTGGACCCCACCAGGGCCCTAAGCGCGCCTCTGGATAGTCATCTGACCATATTCAAAAGCCTAAAACCCTGAGCTTACGGGGGCTCCGCCCCCTAAACCCCACCAAGGGCCCTATAAGGCGGCCCCTGGATGCTCATCTGATCGTAATTAAATGCCTAAAACCGCTGAGCTTCTGGGGGCTTCGCCCCCTGGACCCCAGTACGATTAGTGACCTGCATGCAAGTGTCACAAATAAGGTATCAAAATATGCTCATCTGACCCTTATTAAATGCCTAAAAACTCTGGGCTTCATGGGGCTCCGCCCCTTGACCCCCGTCGGGGCTTTGCCCCTGGACCCCACGCCAGAGTTACACCCAACTTAATTGCTTTGCTCTATCTGATCGCAAATACTTTATCCCCCCCCCCTCCAACTTTGAAAAACGGTTCCGCGGGGCCTGCATGTAACATGTAAGAGCGATGATGATGCGGATTTTTTTCTCCCCTCCCCCCAAAAAAACGTTTTGGCTCATTACGTCACTCCTCCCTCGTTCCTCGCATTTCGTCCCCCCCGGTCATGAAAAGAAATCGCCGCCCCTGCTTCTCATTAATTCAGACTTTGTTTCAACAGCGTCACTTTCTCCAATTTTAAATCGAATACTTCTTCATCCATTTCCCCTTCCATCTTTTTTCACAGATTTCGTTGATGCGTTCACTGCCCATCTCCTAATGAATACATCATTTAAGCAATGAGAGCTAACGACTCCCTTCGCTTGTAGATCTGTCTTTTCATGTTTTGTTTACATCAAATCGTTTTATACCTGGTCTAATTTGTCGTCGGCATGTAATTCTTCATTAGATTGTCATTTGTGCATGAACGTTCATGTATTCATCCTAATATTAGATGTATATTTTATATATTTCATAACACATATTCATTGCATGTACACTTGTTTGTTGCTTTTCCAGGTTATTTAACAATTGTACCCATATACTCACTTATCCTCGGATAGTCAAATAACATATTTAAAGCCGACATCGTATTGATTGTCTAATATTACACATAACAACCATGACCAAACTGTCATACGTTAATACTCATTAAATTTGAACCTTTAACAAAGTGAATGTAACTAAATTATGTAGTTAACCCTATAGCGCTTAATATTAACCAACGTGTACAAAATAAGCTGTAATAATCAATCAATAACAATATAATCATATAACCAAAAGCCTGACACAATTTCATTACTTAAAGCCCCACTGCACTAGTTTGCCCAGGAGGGATTATACCTCACTGCATGGTCACTGACAGGTGGATATCTCATCAAATCAGCACTCAATTAACGTAAGAAAAAGAGAACCATCATGGGACCAATGGTCACCAATTAGGCATTGTTTGCTATATAGAGAGCGCAAGTAGCTATAATTAGTGCAGTGGCGTTTAAAGTACTCGTAATAATTAGAATTAGTTATCAGTTCGGTCACTGTAGTTAAGAAAATTGAAAGGCCTGGAAATAGACAATTATATTCAAATCATACGATCCCAAATCACAGTTTTATTAAACTTGATAAACATAACTCCATTAATTTTGCAATAAAACGAATGTATATTTTGCTATAAGTCGCGTTAATACGACTAAAGTTAATCCGGATTATACATTACCCCATGTGCAAAACAGAGGACCCATGTCTATCATCCCCCTGTCTAAACAACGCCATCGGATGTACTGGTTTTCCGAGTAGCTATTCATGTGATTGTTCAGACGGTTATGGCGGTGTAAGCTGCGAATCAGGTGAGCAAATACAAACAAATTTAAAGTCGTAGATATATAAATTGGGTGTTCACTCTCTGATATGCTTGAAAATACCTGTGCGAAAATTAAAAAAAAACTGTTATCATTATTGCAAAGGTGAAATTTTGATTGGACAATTTTATCACAACTCAATGCTTGCAAACTTTCGAAGTAATGATTATTAGAAGTTAAAGCATATATCACTATATCATTAAACATGATTACATTATGCTAAATCCCAGCAATTAATACCCCAATAATGCATTTACAAACCGGTAGCGGTGTTAGAAGGGGGCTATGGGCTCAAGCCCATCCCCCAAAAAAGTTATCGAGCCCCCCTAAGTTTTCTCGATTATTAATGAATTTAATAAAGGCACCTGTAGAAATATATTAAAATGACCCATAAACCCACCAATGCCAACCCAACCCCCCAAAAGAGGGGGAAATAGAAACTGTATACGTACATATATATGCCTGATACAAACCATGCATCGGTTTTGTCTTTGTTTACAATATTTGCACACTTTTTGTATCGTTACAGTGATTGACTACTGTCTAGTGAACGACCCGTGTGCTAATGGAGCGACTTGTATGAACGACGCGGCGCAGGATTTCATGTGTGCCTGCAGCGATGAGTGGGTTGGGGACAGATGCGACGAAGGTACGTCAGTAAAAAGAGATTCTACAGAGTTACAGAATTGTCTTTCAAATTATTGATTCACCCATGATATATTGTTGTGACTAAATCATTGATAAGTTTCCCCTTTTTTGTCAGAAGACAGAATGATGCATGGTATGAGGCAATGTTCAGCACATACCCGTAGATATAGGACAACTTCGATATCATCGTTCCACGTATTTCACCGGTGCCACCAGTATAAACAATTGAACGATTTTGTTATCCTGTTGTGTTTTCAATTACTTTAATCAGATCGTCTAAGACAATTGTTTCTATGTTTCAGTTGTACGAATCCATTGGTCTTAATATACTTTTTGTTATCATGCTGAATGTGTCTTGTCTTTATTGTGATCTATTCAACAACACTTTTTACGCAGAATTTCTCTTCTGATGGATGAGGCCTTTGACTGGGTTTCAGTCTACAAGAAAGATATTGTCTCCTTTTATTTGTGAGACACTTTGAAGTCTTATCCGCTATGCCTTTGGCAAAATCCACATGAATCTACGAAATACTTCCGTTTTCTGTCATTCCAATTTTGGGCTTGTTATTATTATACATACATGAATTTTAATATATTGTTGTACATTATAAGCCCTAAGGTATTCATAATTCGCATACAATAATTGTTTTCATACCTTGATGCTATATGTCGTTCCTGTACCTTTATGGGTAAACTACATTTACCAGCTGTGCCATCACTTTTTATGCACATAATATTTATTTCGTGCTTATTATTACATGTTATAAGAAAACAAATCTGCGAAATGCTTTCCATGCAGCTTTGCAAATGGTAATTGATACACTTTCAATTTCTGGTGATGCGCTCACTTTTCTACCTCGAACACCTATTTCTTGACTTTCTTGTGTGGAGTTTGGTTTGGGGGAATACAGTGCTTGCTTGCTGTTCTCCCCAGTCGTTCACACACTTTATGCACTGATTTTCGCATTGCATCATGTCAGATATTTCTTTATAAATGTATTATAGCTTGTCATTTACTGTAAGTACAAATTGTATTCTAAGTGTGAAATCCTTCTGGAGATTAAAAGAAATGGGAATATATCCCGACACTTAAATAATGTAAAATTATTGAACATTTAGAAGATAGATATCGAGGGGAAAGTTTAACCACGATAAGAATAGACATTAGTTAAGTCTATTAATTAGGCAGGATAGTTAGGTAAATAATCAGATGTTTTCATTCAAAATCAATTTTTCTTCATCGTATTCTAAAGGGTCAATTTCTGAAACGATTCAAATTAAAGGATTTGCAGTGTATAGTTTGATCATATATCACAATTGTTAAACCCTATTTATAAGGGAAATACAATCATAAGTTTGATTTTTTATATCTATGCATCATGATACATGTATATCATCAAATTTTCAAATGTGCGGGGAGGTTGGGATATGCAGTGTCAAATATAACTGACAAACAAATAAAATGCTTATTACGTGGGGGCGGCACGAGCTGCCTGTGTATCTTTGATATGCCTCTGTTTAACAAATGTCTAACAAATCTATTTGGTTATTTTTCTCTCGTAGTGAATACGTGTAAGGACCAGCCTTGTATGAACGGCGCTACATGTCAAGTAGATGGGTTAAACTATACATGTTCTTGCGCCGCTGGCTACTTGGGAGACACCTGCGAATATGGTAAGTTGAAAACATATACATCACATACAGTCAAACCTAGGCGCGTACTGAAGGAGGCCAAACAAAAAGTGTTCACCCCCCCCCCCCCCAAGCCACTGAACGAAATATCTGACGGGCCAAAAAAAAAAAGCTCTTACCCCCCCCCCCCCCCCCCCTCCCCAGTATCCTACTGTTATACCAACATGTAGACACAGTAACAGTTCACAGGGATCCCCTGTGATACATATATAGACACTTCTATTCTAGGCGTTGTGGCGTGCGCCTGTAATCCAGCTAAAAAGTGGAAGTTACAAACTGATTCAGCCGAGAACGCAGGTTCGAAACTGAGTCACGTCTTTCGGATGGTGACGTTAAAGGTCGGTCCCCAGACGTAAATAATCATATCTGATTGATACACGTCTGTAAAAATCCCAATACACACACACAGGTTTTGTAGGATCCTAGAAACCCAAAGATGAATTTAAAAAAATGTTGTTAAACATAAATTACCTGACTTAATCGCGAATGTTAGTTTGGCTTGATTATTTCATAGACAAATGCCTGTAGAATATAATATCAGAGTGTTTGTTCATCTAGTATATGAACAAAATATAATTTTCTATAGATTAATAGCTTAATCTTTAACATATCGTAAGGAAACATTCGTACCAATACAGTAGACGTGTAAATATACTACCTTCTTTTCTATCAAACCGTTTGTGATGAACAAGTTTATTCTTCGTTCCCCCTCTCTCTCTCTCCCTCTCTCTTGTAGAAAACCCGTGCGTTCTCAACAACCCTTGCCAAAATGGAGCGTGTAATTACGTCCAGGACAGTAACTACACATGCACGTGTAGCGATGGATGGAGGGGCTATAACTGTGACATAGGTAAGGACGAGACAACTCCTTGTGGTATCTTGTGATATATCTTGGCTGCCTTTCATTCAGGCTTAAAGATGTATGATTGTATTTTGTTTTAATGCGTGACTGCACCACCTGTAGCTACTTGCGCCCTCTATGCATCCAGCAATGCCGAAGCGGTACCCGTTGACCCCCATGGTCCCCTTTTTCTCATGTTAATTGAGAGCTGATTTGATGAGATAACCACCTGTCAGTGACCACAGCAGGGAGGTCTAATACCTACTGGCCAAACTAGTGCAGATAGGCTTTAAGAACCCCTTTTCCACTTTATCATAGAATCATTTTAATTAATGATCACCCGTCCTGACCAGCTAGTGCATCTCTGTAGGGGATGCCATTGATTATTACTATTGATTATTGAAGAAAACACCATGACCATACCTTACCCATCTGGCTATGCATTTTCCAACCAAAACATTTTTTTTTAAATATAAAAAATGTATTAGTATTCATATATTGTATAAGTTTAATATATAATTGTATTGCAAATATGGTAATACAATTCGAATTTCTGTATATGTACCAAGCAATATGCCAAGGTCGTTGAAGCACAATTATATTTCATATGTACAAAAGAATTCCAATTTTACTACCATAATGCTACCATGCATAATGTTTTACGTGTAATTTTACTTTGTCACTGATGTATACTTTGTAAAAGAAACTGAAATTCGGCTCTCGGGCCGCGAATGTTTTTTAATGAAATAAACCGTTTTAAATAAAATAAATAAATAAAAAAGAATGATGTTAATTATAAAAAAGGGTCATAACAGTAATGCGTATACGATATACTAAGATGAGTAGGGACTGTTTTCCATGTGTGATATTAATAATGATGATTATGGTCCTTTTGTTGTACCATGTAAAGTAAACGCGCTTCCAAACTGATTTGGACATTGTTACCCTATCATTAGCTTTCATTAAAATAAATAATCAAAATATTGGTAGCGTTTATGTATGCATATAAATATAAAAACTGTACTTACTACTTGATTTAATGTGACACGTTATGACACGATATTCATGTATTTCCCATTTCCATGTTCTGCCTAGTTTTATTATCGTTACTTTACTGATTGTTTCTACAGTTGACCTGTGCTTCAATACGCTTTGTCTGAACGGGGCCACCTGTATCTACGTAGGAGAATTAGATTTCAGGTGTGAATGTCCAGTCGGATGGTTAGGCGACCTATGTCAACAAGGTAATAGAGTGGTGACGTGTGACGTCATAAAAATCTATTTTTGGAATTTCTCAATTTTTTATTCATTTTCCGAAGAGCATCAAAAATAATGTCCGAATGTCGAAAATTAATTGAATATGTTAAGTATTGAATAAATAGATTTCCTATAGGAACTCAGTTTTATATTGCTCTGGCTCGAAATGTTATGAACCAGAGCAATATAACACTGAGTTCCTATAGGAAATCTTTTTATTCAGATGGTCATATCTCAGCCAATACTTAACATATTTAATTGGTTTTCGACATTCGGACATTATTTTGTATGCTCTTTTGGAAAATGAAGAAAAAAAATTGAGAAATTCTAAAAAATAGATTTGTATGATGTCACAGCTTCGGTACTCCTTAGCTTCGTCAAGTTGTCTTTATGTCTTCAATTGGAATACTCACAAGGAAGCAGAGTGTGTGCACTACATGTACGACTAGAAAGAAAAAACAACAACGTAATAATCCACCTCTCCAGTCTTTCCCGGGTATATCATATAAAGACACATTCAGTGCCTGTTACAGTCTCATCATTGTATTTGATTAGACAACTAGATATTGATGCTCTACAAACTCTTTGATTGGATTGGATTAAGAATTTATTTCAATGACCGAGTTAATAATAATTACGCTGCGAAGAATTTAGATTAGAAACGTTTCTTAAGCACTATATAAATGTGACTATTGTTATTTACTTCTTTGGCTGGTGATATCAGAGCTAAAAGAGAATTTTAACCTTCTTTTCTGCAGATGATGTGTGTCTAATGCCCAATCCTTGCCAGAACCTTGGTGACTGCACAAACATTGGTCTGATAGATTTTAATTGCACGTGCGACTCCGCCTGGACCGGTGATCGTTGTGAGATAGGTGAGCTATATCTGCTTATTATCAGAGATATAAATTCATTCTTACCCTTTTTCCGGTTAGTCCTCTAAATGCCGAATGTATAAACCATGTCGACTGGCTTTCCTGTAGGCTAATAGATGATTTCATCACAATATTTCAATTGTGAATACTTTTTGTCCATTTACTTTCCAGAATAATTTTTCCAGTATTTCGTGTCAAATCAAAGTAAATTCAAATGCTTCACAATGTGTTCGTTTGTACATGCTTCTCTACTCCGTAAGTGACGTTTTCGGCCTTTTCAAAGTGAAGAAACTTGTTAGTAGCTTCTTTTTGTTAAGGATTGACAGCTTATATTCTTTTTTAGGGAGTAAGATACCCCAAACAAACTGGTGAGCTCCGCAAAAAGCTTGATGTATTTTGAGCTTTGATCGTTTTAAAGGAAAATTGGTATAAAGCTCTAACAGAGGCTTACCAGTCCGTTTCATGATTCTTATTTCGTTAAATGGTTTAAATCTTGAAACATTTTGTTTACGAAATAATAATGACTTTAAAGAAGAATACAATGCCAGTGACAGTTTTCCTAAAATAGCAATCATTAAACAAATCATCTAGCAATGTCCATTCTTATATTCTCTATTAAGTAACTAGAGTCATTATTCACAGGGAAAAAATATTCAAAAGATCTCGGGGGCTACTTTCCAAGCTTGCTTGCATAAAAATAACACTCTTTAATTTGTTTTGCATTGAACTCTATGCACATTTTTAGTGGCTCTTTTATACTTTTTGGAGGGCTCTTTTTTGGCATTTGGGGGGCTAATTCGCCCCGAGCCCCCGTGTATTTCCCCCCTGATTTGATTTTCCAATAATTTATAAATCACTTTGTATCTTCATCGTCTTCTCTTCTTCAGAAAATTCATGTCTAAGCGACCCTTGTGAGAACGGTGCAACATGCACCTTAATCAACCCCGGATATGAATGTACTTGTACAGATGGCTGGCTGGGTATTAACTGTAACATAGGTGAGTATGTCGCTACCAATGTTTTAGGTGTCACAGTTAAACCTGTCTATAATGGCCACACACAGAGAACACAAAAAAGTGGCCACTGTAGACAGGTCTCCTTTCTAGACGGGTTTTTCAATACATATTTCGTTCTAGAGGGAGGCAATATGGTTGACCACTATAGACAGGTAGCCACTAAGACAGGTTTGGCTTTAGTATAATCTGTGACAAAGCTACCACCCCACCCCCCCCCCCCTCCCCACTATCCAGGCCTAATAGTGAAAATCGGAGGAAATGGGGAATGAGAAAGGGAAGAGAGATGGAGAGGGGGAAGCGGAGAGAGAGAGAGAGAGGGGGAGGGGGGGGGAGGAAGATAGTGACAGAGAAGATGGAGGAAGAGGTAGAAAGAGAAAAGAGAGAACAATCTTTTGTCACCTGGCATTTCCCCTAAGAACCGTCAATAAAACAGCAATTATAATCATTGTTTTATCATAATTCACCATGTACATTTACACAATCTTTCTCATTATGTCCTTGCAGTGAATGCTTGTTCCAGTTCTCCGTGTGCCAACCAGGGTACATGTACCACGTATCTCGACAATGAGCTGGATGGCACATCGACCTACAACTGTTCCTGTCTTGCCAATTTTACCGGCATTAACTGTGAGAGAGGTAAGACCAATCTTTCATAAATATGTATAGACCTAGTGAAGTTCGAATATTAATGTTACAACCATATTTCTTTTACATGTATATATAGGCAATTCACGACAATTAAGTACTAGATAAATGGATAGCTAGGTAGATAAATGAATAGATATATTGATAGATAGCTAGATAGATGGCCGAAAATGAATACATTCAATGCATGAAAGAAGAATGTTAATGACTAAATAGATCAATAGATAAATAAAATAAGTCAGATGAAAAGAGCTCAGAATGAAAACTATATTTAATCTTTGTCTTTTCTAATCCTTGCCTGTTTCAAGACGTAGAACAATCTGAAATAGTTGAAAATCGTGTAGCACTAGCATATTTGAAGGAGGTGCCATCGACAGAGTTTTGATCAAGGAAAATATAATAATAGTAATAATAATAAGAATACTGATAATGAAAATAATGCACAATTATTCATCCCAAGGGCTGCTCAAGGCGCTTACAAACTATTTGTATAAACCTGACTTTAACACAGCTGCCCTAGGGCGCTAAACACATACAAGTATGCACCCAAGTGATTTTGATCGGAGAATTGTTTCTTAAATGAAAGATTATAAACATATAGGTATGTGGCCCTTCCTGACGCCAAGGTTTTGATACGCCATTGTCCAACTTGTAGCTACTCGCTCCCTCAATATAGAAAACAATGCCTAATCGGTGACCATTGATCCCCCACGATCCTCTTTTTCTTATGTTAATTGAGAGCTAAGTTGATGAGATAACAACCTGTCCAGTGACATTGCAAAGTGGTCTTATCCCTCCTGTATACTAGTACAGATAAGCTTTAAAATCATCATAATCTGACTATTTGTTTATTCTTAATCAGGTGATGACTGCTTTCTGGAACCGTGTCTGAACGGCGCCACCTGCATGCTACTCAACCCCATAGGGCACGAATGCTTCTGTGTAGATGAATACATCGGGGACCAATGTGAAATTGGTAAGAACAAACGCTCTTCTCCTTTGATCAATATCTAAATTCTCACCCTAAACTGCTACAAAAACAGCACCTCTGGGCGTTGTGGCGTTCGCGTGTAATTCAGCTAACAGTGGAAATTAAAAAACTGATTCAGCCAAGGACGCAGGTTCGAAACTGAGTCACGTCTTTCAGTTGGTGACGTTAAAAGTCGGTCCCCAGATGTAAATAATCATATCTGATTGATTGATACACGTCTGTTAAAACAAAATTACACACACGTGCACAAATTAATCTAATCTTTTAGGGGTCGACTCTTACATCCTGTACCGTACGAGGTGAACATATGCACCCTTAGAGGTATAATCTTGCACCCCTAATAATGTGCAGCTTTAGAGATTCATATTTGCAACCCATGTTTAAGGATGTTGCTTTTCTACTACATATTTAGTGTGTTTTACAAATATTTAGACGATTTCGACTTAGCCCTTAGCTCGAACACACAGTCAAGTTGACTCTTACAGAAAACACGGATTATCAGGGCCCTGTTTCGTAAAACTTGTTATCAACAACAAAATACGATAATTGTTATACAGTAAGCAACTGAAATCATTACGTTTGAATGGCTATGCGCAGATTTGTCATAAGCGGTTGTTAGTTATAAAAATCTGTATGAAACAGGGCCCAGATTATGACAAAGCCGAGTGGAGTCATCCGCTCAAAAAATTGCAAAATAGTAATGCCCTGCCTCCTCTTTTTTTTAAATCCGGACGAGAAACACGTTATTTTTGTTATTTGGCCTAAACTATAATTTTCCTGATATGCAGGTGAATTTCAAGTTGGAAAGGATAATGAATTGTATCATTGACCAGTAAAGACAAAAGACCTTACAAAGTCTTAACCTAGCATTTTGCGGGTTGTCTTGTCCACTGAGACGCCTATAATAATCATTTGGGCTCTATATGCGCGGGAAACGCGATTGACACGGCGAACGACACAACAACATATTTTATAGCTCATTCAGAGAATCGCACAACGAGCAATTGCAGGTACACACAGTACATCATAAGGCTGTCAGAAAGGCGCTGGGAGAACAAAATCCTTGTGCGGGGATCAATGATTAAGGAGAGCTCCACGCTACAAACTTTGGTAAGTCCCACTAATGTACTATATATTTATATCGATATGCTTTTTATTCATTATTCATATGTAACAGTGACCCGGTCATATTTATAACTCTTATCTAAGTAAGTTTGTGTTCATTCCCAGGGTAGTAAATTTTAGGGTAGATCTAGCACAGACACAAAAATGTCATATTAGATAACTGGTCTAGATCTATCAAAATAATTAATACTGAATTCATGGATTGTTAGTTTTAAAATGAATACATATTGATACCTATTAATGTATGAATTTTAAAAAAGAGGGGAGGGGGCTCTCCTAATACCAATGGATGTAATTCTGCATCTAGATTTAGCAGTTGCGGCAATGATATTATTTGATCTTATTTTAGCAAGAAGGGTAGGAACAAAAATCCATTCACTTTACATGGGCACGAAAAGTGCAAAAATAAATTTCAGTACTTAAATAACAGGAAATAAAATAAAGTTTCTTTTTTAAATAGTCTCTAAGCTGGAAAGGGTCGAGATTAAAAATGAGATGAATTAAGATAAAGCATATTGACCTAAGACAGGTTTATAATTATATTTCTCAGAGATAATACATGCGTTTATAAAAGTGAGCTGTTTTAGTGTAAGATTGACGCCATACAACCTCGCCTACCGGCCAAGCAATCTGGCAAATATTCCTTGTTCAGGCAGCTTAAATAATTGCGTAACATTCAGACTTGTGTTGTATTTGTTTATATGTAGCAAACCATTTTCTCTTTTTTCTAATCTGTTTGTAGGATTTGACTTATAAATTGAGGGCTGAAGACGGAGTACTGCAAAGATACCAATTACCTAGCCTTACAACGGAAAAAAACGAAAATGATATTGGATGACTGCATGACCGCCTAGAAGACCTCGCAATTGAACCATTCAAGATTATGTTAACTTTAAATAAGAATTGTTCATGGACTGTAGGGATCGTACGTGTGAAAAAGATAATCAGTTTTCTTCAACAGTTTACCTGCAACTAAAATGTTCTTTTAGGAGGCCGAATTCACTCGACCAAATCAATATAACTCAAATAACGATGATATGCTGCAATCAAATTAATTATTTTGAATCAATTATAATCAGCTTTAACCGATAAAGAACAGTATATCATTTAACAATGTATACCTTCAATGATCATGAATTTCAAAAAGTATGATGAAACTCTTTTTGAGTGCATTGCCTTTTATTTAAATTTGTTTAACCTTTATAGGGATATTGTAGTTTAATTAAATATTTTTGTTCTGCTAATGTTTTTCGCTTTAATGAAAGTATTAAATGTAATGGCCCAAACATTATCGTCAAATGCGTATCATGTCTACGATTCAGACCACAGTGAATTAAGAGGCACTTGGTTAAGAACCGCTAAATGGTATAAATTGGAAGTTTTAATGAAAAAAAATTAAGAATATACCTACATCATCTGGTAGTGTGTGTTATATCAACCAATGTAATTATAAACAATTATACATGTATAGGTTTACATTATGTTTTACTGCTATTTGACTTAATCCAAGCCGCAAAGTTTCAGGTAATAAATGATCAAGAATGCAATGCTTTCAAAGCTTACAAACACTGGGCACTGTTCTTGCCAGGAATATCTTTGTCTCTTCCACGGTGATTTTCTTGTGCTTGTGTGTGTGCAATGCTGATTCAATCCTACTTCTCACTTTGCGGATGAGTTTTGGATCATATTATGGGCGGTGAAGCCAACAATGTACATGTACGTATTTTGCTGAGTCGCATTTTGATTTTTGCAAATTGGGTACACTTCTATTGCTATTTCGTTGCATGTTTTATCTTTAAAAACAAAATTGGGATCATGTTCTGTCCAACCACCTACGTAATGCACTTCTCTGTGAAGTTACACGTCTATGCATTTATATCTTAGAAGGGACCAGCGGCTACATATTGGTTTTAGAATATATAGCAACCATCGTTCCTTATGTCAAACATGAACAGGGACTACATTTTCAACACGCACTAGGATACTTTATCGTCAGCAAAATGTGCGTGACGTGATTTGCATTGCTGATATGTCGCGTTTGCAACAGAGCGGCGTTATTTTCTTCTGTGGCACAGATTAGTGCTTTTTTTAAAAAGGGGTCTTGATTTAACCCTAACCCTAACCCTAACCCTAAACTTTCCCATGGGCTCAACACACACCTAACCCCAATATGTGCCGCCGAAAAAAATAACGCGTGCGGGATGACGTTTCGGGCTTCTTCTTTCTTTCTTTCTTTCTTTCTTTCGCTCTATTCTTTGTGATGTGCAAATGCTTTGGCTCTTGATTGCCTTTAAATGACGGTTTGAAACTTAAATCTTTCTACTTTGAGTCGGAAGGACATTAATGCTTCTAGTTAACGCCCTCCTGTCTCTCAATAAACGACGTTTCTTTCTCTTCCTGAACTTGGGGAATAAAGTCGCTAATTTTCAAAGCTTCGATCTTCGATTCATTTCGATTTCTTGTGTGAAGATACATCAGATGAGATAATTTGTATATTTGAAGCCTAGCACTTTATTTGAAATTCATACTATATACCTTAATCTTCTTGTAGAGGACTTTTGCTTCAGCGACCCCTGTCTGAATGGAGCTACATGTAATCTGGAGGCGGGTGGTACTGGTTACACCTGTAATTGCCCAGCGGAATTTACTGGAACTTTTTGCGGCATTGGTAAGCATTTTTCCGACCCATAGTTGTAGCAATTTTTTTAAAGTACAATATCCTCCAATGGAACAGAAAAATTGATATATCGAATGGTCTTAATTCCTTTAGAAAACGATTATCTCTTGTTCCTGTTATTAATTCATGCTGATTACTATTAGTGATCAGTTTTTATCCATGGATCATAATTTTTGTACAAATGATTTAACACCGTATATTGAGATTTGTGCTATTTTTTATGATGAATACATTTAGTTCCTTTTGTTACGGGAATAAGGCGTATTTTCTTTTATTTATTTCATTGGCAGATTTCGACAGATATACGTGTATATGGATTTTAATATCTAGAATAGGCAAACCCAATTTCTTGCTTAACAAAACCACTTTATGTTAAGAATGTCTTTTACTTGAATTATGAATATCATTTGTTGTTGTTCCAATGAAAATGGTTGTACTAATCTTTACAAGAGATGACAATTATATATTTTCCCCATTTTTCAGATGACTATTGTTACAGCGATCCGTGTCAAAATGGCGCAACTTGTAACCTGCTTCAAGACGGTTATACATGCACCTGTCCCGATGGGTATCTAGGCACACACTGTGAAAATAGTAAGAGACGTTTTCATTCTTAGATAATCCGTTCCCAACTAGCACTTAGGTAATTAGCAAAGCCTACGTTTTGAAGTATAAAATGCAGGGTTTTGGGGTTGTATTGTCTCGCTCCTTAAACATTTTACAAGGCTTTTCTTTTTTGTGGATGTTTAGATAGGTATTCTATTTTTGTGATAGTGTGTGTCTTGCGTGAGTTGTAATAACTAGAACTTGTCATATTAATCTAAATAATGTTATGCACGAATCAGCATAGCTTTAAATGTTAAATATCCTCCTTTGAGACCATAAGTTTCATGTTGAGTTCATGAAAATATGCTTAAATAGTTATGTTAAGATAAAGAGCATAATTATAATTGGTGATCTATGATTCTTGATTTTCAACCCCCTCCCTCCTTTTTCTCTCAGTCGATGCCTGTAACGCCGGACCGTGCTTCAATGGAGCCACGTGTACCACGCTTGAGAATGACGTCATAAACGGAACTACAAATTACACCTGTACTTGTGTACCAGGATTCACAGAGTACGACTGTGACAGAGGTAACCACTTGTGCTTCTAGTATACTGTTAAACTTGCTTCCACAACCACTTGTAAGGAAAAACAGATGTAGGCCTATAAAAAAAATCACCAGTCTAGAAAGACCACTTTTTCTTTACGATAAATTTCCATTGTGTTTCTAATCAAAACGTATATATAGAGAACTTGTATTTACAAAAAAATGCTTACCCCTGAATCTGTCATCGTGGGGGGAAAGGAATCTGTCAGTCGCCCACCTTTAGACAAAATGAATGGGCGCTGTCTAGAATGTTCTTCCAAATGATCCTATAATACTGTATGTGTTTTCAACAATCTTAACCTCCCCCTCCCCTTCTATAGCATTTTTGCATCTGCCTTTTTGTATTTCCTTTGCAGCACTCCTGGGTGTGTTTCACAAAGATCCTAAGTCGACCTTATCCCTAAGTTGGGCTTAACAATTATGGAAAGCCGCTAGCATCTTTGAAATTATTTGTAAAGGTTATTTTAAAAGGCATAAAATGTTGATTCAAATCATTCATATTTTCTATTATCAAGGAGATTTCATGTTTTTGATGTGGAATTTATGAATAGTCTAAAATACTTTAATTTTTGCTTTGAATATATTTTATTTAAAGGCTACAAATGGCACTCCATAATGTTTCAGTCACACGTAGAGTTACTGTAGCTCGACTTAGGATCTTTGTGAAACAGCTCCCCCCCCCCCCCCCCCTCCCATGGTGGATTAAAATGAGTCGGACTGTGTGTGTGCATTATGTAACAAAACAAATACACTGTACTAATGACAATGCTGTTAAAAATGAGCCTCGAATACATGCTTTTGTTCAATAATGATGGAAATAATCTTTCATAGAAAGAAAAAGATAACAGCATCCTTCACAAAGCCTTTCCTCAAATCAGTTAACATAATTTTTTCCATCGTTTCCCTTTCGTAGTTGATGAGTGCTTCACAACACCGTGTCAGAATGGAGGAGGCTGTTCACTGCTCCCGGGATCTGGTTATCAATGCGACTGCCCCAATCCATATATAGGTGACAATTGTGAAATAGGTATGTAAAAGTAGTTCTGCATGCCCATGCACTTTTATCACCACATGGACTATTGTTGTTTTTGTTTTTATTGTTGTTTTTTGTTCATGCTATTATTATTAGTAGTAATAGTAATACACATATCCGTATTAGTATTATTATTAATACATTAGTAGTAGTAGTAGTAGTAATAGTAGTAATAGTTTTATAATTAGAGTGATACATGTTTGTTGTATAAACATTATTCACATCCCTATTACTATTATAATCTTACTACCACTATTAGTATCATTATCCGTTTTAGTAGAGTTATTCCAACTTTAATTGACGTTTACTACCTGGTTGAACAATATCGAGTAAAACGTTCAAAAAGGATAATCACAATTTGCACAATGTACAAACCAACGAGGTTTATGTTTTCTTTCAAATTCTTCTTGAATTTCAGAGGATTTCTGCTTCAGCGATCCTTGTCTGAATGGTGCTACTTGCACATTGCTAAATAATGGAGGTGGATACGAATGTCAGTGCGCTGTGCAATACGTAGGAACACACTGCGAACTTTGTAAGTATATTCAGGACATGAGCAATAAATCAATAAAGAGCATAGCGACTCGTGTTTGTTTTGCAGATTGAATATCGGGTAAAATGCATTTTGAGCCATTCATATTGATCACATATTGACTATGGTGGAAGGACATTATCTTTGCCGTTCTCCTACCGTTACAATTTAATTAGTAAATTCTCCCACAATTTAGGAATAATTACTTACTTCAAAGAGAACTTGTGGGGTTATTCATGTAACTTTATATCAAACTCTATAGAACATGGTTATTTGAGTACACAGTTATACATGTATTTTGACCAATTTGTGCTCATAAGACCGGTTTACGTTAATATTCAAATGTATAGATGTATCTTTCCTGGCAACCTATAATGACAAATTATTCCATTAACCTGTTATTAGTAAATGAACTTCAATACTTGGAATCTAGTTTGCATACATTATTTATTTCTATGTCAGGCAAGCCTCGGGTAAGCTTTCGTATTGTCAAGAAAGACTTTTGTTTAAATATGTTTCACATGATTTGAAATGTAAGTAAACGTGTCTCTGGTTCTACATAGCCTACGTTCAGTCCCACACTTAATGTATTCATGTTTGTTCATGTTCTTCATTCAGTTGACTATTGTTTAAGTGATCCCTGTCGAAATGGAGCAACATGTGTGCTGGATTTAAGTGGAAATGGATTAACTTGCGATTGTGTACCAAGCTTCATAGGAGATTTCTGCGAAATAGGTGAGGTTCAACGTCATTCGTATCAGATAGGGAAAAGAAATATATTTACCGAATGTATGCTGGTGATAGGGGAAGCAATAATACCAAGAGAGAGAGAGAGAGAGAGAGAGAGGGAGAGGTGGTGATATTGAGAAAGACAAGAGATATAGATCACGAGAATGGTAGACACATTAGACAGAAAGAGAGGTGAGGTGAGAGTGACCATGTAAATGAGGAGTGGGCTGAAAGAGTTAGAGGCAGAAAAAGAACAAAAGAGATAGAGGGAGAAGGAGTGAGAGAAGGAGGAAGAAGAAGAGAGGAGGGAGAGAGAAAAGTCTAGTATAATCTTTCATATAAACTATTCTTTTTGTTTTGGTCCAATTAAATATTTATTCAATCATTCTTGAGCAAGAACAAAACAATAGATTTGAACAAAGTACATGTGACATATCGGTAAAACAAACAAACCAGACTATTCTTGTTTCATTTGTATTAAGAACAAGCATAGTGTCATAAGATTCATCGTCATCCTTATCCATTGTTTCTAACCCATCTCTTGCCCATGACTTTGATCTCGTTTACAGAGGACTTTTGCTTCAGTGACCCGTGCCAAAATGGCGCGACCTGTGACCTCTCATCGAATGGTGGCGGATATAACTGCACCTGTCCTCCCGACTACTTTGGAATTCATTGCGAAAACTGTAAGATAAATTTATTAATAGCATTGTTTAACAAGATGCATATGGCCCTACGTGTTATCAGTGTCTGTGATATGGTGTACCATTGAAGCCCTAAAAATCGCGCTTCGAAATGATCATGAAGTGCCTCAAAAAAGTAAAACTCTTCGAATGACCGGTTTTAACATACTCATTTCCCCCAATAGACTGTAGTGTTAGAAAAACAGTTTGGAAAAACGGTTTTTTAAATTTCGAATTCCGCTCATAAATATGTTGATAATCAAACGGGCGATCGGCTTGTAAACGTCATGGGATTTATGACTGACCTAAAGGTTTATAATTATGATTGCAGCCTGAGCTATAATCAAGGATTTTTTTTCTAGAAAATGAGAGAAAGATACCCAATCCCTTTAAACTCTATCTCTGCTAATTGTCTTTTCTCTAAATCACCATATATATAATGAGGGTATCTGAAAAAGAAAGGTTCTCTATGGAAACAGTAGTATGATACATCAGACTGGTCCATTAATTATACATCTACTGATTTTGCAGTAGTCAGTTTTCATATTATCATCACAACGGTCTAGTCTATTGCAATGCTTTGAACCACGTATTGCATGATTACATACGCCCTATCCTTCTGCAGCTCATTTTCATCATTTCGATGAAGAAGGCGTGACTGGAATGAATGCATTACTGTCGTTCCTAAACTAATTTCACCTCAAAAACTGAATCATATCTAAACCAAATCACACATACATTTCAAGATAATGTGACAATAAATTGAAGCAGTATATGAGCAACTGATTTACTCTTTTATATTAAATGTGTTGCGTTTATTTCTTTTCATCAGTTGATTATTGCTACAGCGAGCCGTGTCTGAACAACGCTACGTGTAACCTCCAAGACATTATCAACTACGAGTGTATCTGCACGGACGAATTTGTTGGCCGAAACTGTGGACAAGGTGATTAAAACAGTGAAGAATCAAGGAAAGTGATGAAACTCTAGTCATTTGTATTATTGCTTCATTCCTTTATCGATATGATTTCATTCTACAAAACTGTATCCAGACACTTGCGAGCAATAGATCTATCAAACTGGAGAATTTATGAGATATTAATTCCTACAGAGGGAGTATAATATCAATCATTTATGACTGCATCTGAAAGCCGGCTTACTATGAAACCTACTAAATTAAAACTGAGTGTGAATTAGATAGCACCCATGCACCTGCATCCTCTTTACCTCTCTCTCTCTCTCTTCTCCTAACTTCTGTTGTGTGCAGCTTTGTTTTTGTCTTTTTTTGTCCTGACATGTCTTTTTTTAGTCTTGTCCAAGAATATTGAAAATCGCTGCCCCTTTTATAACTGAACCACTTTCAATAGTCTTTAACAAATCTCTAAGCTCAGGATGCTTCCCAAGTGATTTCAATAGAGCCAAGATTATTCCAGTACCAACAAGTATTGAAACAAGTGACATTGGCAATTATAGGCCAATTTCTTTATTGTCCTGTCTGTCAAAGACACTTGAAAAGGCAGTCCATGCCCAGCTTTGTGTGTATCTTCAAGAATACTTGAACCAACGCCTACTGAAACATCTTTATTAATCCCTCATTCTTCCACATATAGATTACTGTTCAGTTGCTTGGCAAGTGCAAAAAGAAAGATTTACTCAAATTACAGAGGACGAAGAACAGATATGCAAGATTAGTCCTTAATTAAGACTATCTAACCCCAAAAGACACCCTTTTAAGTAGTCGTCAATGGCAAAGTGTTGAAAATAGAATCAACTACCACTACTGCATTTTCGTATACAAAATACTCAATAATCTAGCCCCTTATTATTTAGAACCCTTTGCTTGTAAACGTCCAGTTTACTATGTTGCTCGTCATTCTACCTCAAATCCCTTATTTATCCCGAAACCCAAGACTGAATTTAAAAAAACGATCTTTTTCTTTCATCGCTCCAAGCATCTATAACAATCTACCGACTCATATTCGCACGGCAACTTCATTCCAAATTTTCAAAAACCCAATTAAATCACTCCCTCCTTCACTTAAATGCATGCACTGGTACCTAATGTTATATCTTGACTTATTACAATTAGTTTTGTTTGTTTGTTTGTAGTTGTGTAGTCTGTAGTAGTTTTTTTTTTCTTACCTTTCACCCGTTTGATTTTATGTCTGTTCTTTATGGCATGTGTATTTGTATATGTATTTTGTATTGTATCAATACTATCTTAAATGTTTAATATTTCAGGCCTTATGTTCATTTTGATCTAGTTTTTAATTTGTTTTAGTGTTGTTGTTTTTCAATCTCTTATGGAATGTTGTTTATATAATGTCATTGTTTTCTACAATGTATTCTATTTTTTGTAAATCTTTGTATGTACAGGGCTCTTTTGTAAAGCAGGCCTTTGACACTGAAAAGACTACCCTGTTTTTAAATAAAACTGAATAAATAAATAAATGAATAAATAAATGTCTTGTTTACCTTGTGCTGTTATGAATTGTTTTGTCATGTCTTGCCTTATCTTATTATGTCACTTTCATGTCCTTTGTGTCCCGTTTTGTCATTCTTTTCTTTTTGTATATTTTAATTATTTAGATACTTTAAAATGGTTTATGAAAATATGTTGTTATATTATATCCATTTTACTGTGATTATTAAGACACTTTAAAATGATTTACAAAAATAATTTTCATATTATATTTATTCTTGGGAACCTACAAAAACAAGCTATGCTTTCCTGTAGGTTCTTGGTTCATTTCATAATTTTGATCTTACTTTGCCAACTCTGTTCTTTATTGTGCAAACAATTTTTATATGAAATGAAATAAAATCAATCAATCAATATATATATATATATATATATAAGTTGTGAATACTTACTCAGGCTTTTATCACTATCTGTATCTTACATTTTCTTTATACAAATATTTTGTCCATGATATTTGCACGGGTTTCTCACTGCTCACATACTATTTTGCTCTAGATAACTATTGCTCCAGTGACCCCTGTTTTAATGGAGGGACCTGCCTACTTGAAGCTAACGGGTACCAATGTGAGTGCCCTCCAGTCTTTCTGGGAGACTACTGTGACATACGTGAGTACTGAGCGTTGGGGTTGGGCGTTAGGCGTTGTGGCGTGCGCCTGTAATCCACCCAACAATGAAAGTTACAAACTGATTCAGCCAAGGACCGCAGGTTCGAAACTGAGTCACGTCTTTCGGATGGTCACGTCAAACGTCGGTCCCCAGACGTAAATAATCACCTCTGATTGATACACGTCTGTAAGAACCTAATTACATACACACAGTACTGATTGACCACTTATTGAGGAAGGGGGTGGTGATGATCATTGCAATGTTCATGAATGCATAACGCAATAACTCATTATTGAACCAATGGCTAAGTAAAACAAATAATATACATGTAGCGTTAACTCTATCTTGTTACAATAGAGGCACTTTATAGTCTTAGTTGTCGTAATATTCAGAGATGAATTTTCGTAAGGTTGAGCATATTTGAGCAAATATATTCTTATGTAAAAATCGGTTGGTATATGATTAAATATATATTTTTACTTGGATAGGAGAGATTAGAAATGTATATGGGTCAAATATGGGTATTTGAGGAGTCCTAGATCCAGTCGTTTCATTTTGTATTAAAGTGGAATGCAATTCAGTACAGCAAATACATATTGCTTAACATTCTCAAATGCCACTATAATACTGTTTGAAAATCACATTGTCGATATATTCTAGTCCATTACTGACTTAATATTCTAATTATTTTTACCTTCTTTGATTTACAGAGGATTTCTGCTTTGATATG
Organism: Strongylocentrotus droebachiensis; assembly: GCA_035222895.1. NCBI lineage: Eukaryota > Metazoa > Echinodermata > Echinoidea > Camarodonta > Strongylocentrotidae > Strongylocentrotus > Strongylocentrotus droebachiensis. Next base: position 71,227 of record JAVYIG010001976.1, read on the forward strand.
CCTTGTGCGAACAACGCTTCCTGTCAAATCACACCAACGGACTACGAATGTAATTGTACCACTGGTTTCACCGGCCAGCAGTGTGGTCTAGGTAAGTTTTCATATTTTTAAATTTTCAAAAACCATGTATGAATAAACTATACTTTTTATACAAATTCTTAGGATTGACATAAGCAAATCAAACGAAAAAAAAAGATAACCGCTAATACCAAAATCATTTGGAATAACATGTAAAAGAAGCGATTTACAAAATAAAGGCAAATTGCCAAATTAGCACAGGTTGAATGGATACATCTAAATTATAATTATCTCTGATTTACCTATAGATCTAACAAAACTATTTTGTTAAAATCTTGAAATAGTGTCAATAGATTTTGATCATTGCAAATATTTCCATGAATTTTCTTTTAATAAACAAAATCAGTGGATAGGAGCCGAAAGAACTTAGTATTAGATGTTCGCTGTTTCTTAACTTGGTATATCCTTTCGATAGTAACATTTGGAATGCAATCTCATAATCTAAGGATAAAAATATATCTTGGTTATTGATCCCTTTTCAATTTCATTAAATTTAAATGATTTACCATTCATTGTACTTTCATAATTTGTTTTTTATGTGTGATTTCAGTGGACCACTGTTTGAGCGAGCCATGCCAGAACAATGCCACCTGCACACTTGGAGAAAACGGGTATCTCTGTGGTTGTCTGCAGGGCTACATCGGAACACATTGTGAATTTGGTATGTTCGGTTCTTCTCTAGAGATGTTTGTGTTTGGACATTAAGAAGAACTATTTGAAAAGAACAATGATTGAAAAATATTAGAATTTAAAAAATAGATATAAATGTTGATGGATAATAATGAATTTTTAATAAAATACATTACTATTACTAGAGAGAGAATGTATACAGAATGATTGATAATCTGTTTACATGATTGATAATCTGTTTACATGATTCTTTCTAATTCCATCTAAAACACTTTTGCGCCTAGTACAGTAACATGTTGTATACGTAGTAAACTGTTATTATTTTGCTAATCGTTTACGGCAATTACAGAAGAAGAGCTGGCTAATTTCTTTCTACTCCACTGAGCAGAGAACAGTTCCCTAATATTTTTAACAATTCTAGTACTCAAGTCATTTTCTTGCAGAACAAACTATAGACAGACCAGTAACATGAATGACCCTTTATGAAGAAGTCAAATTTAAACGGGTTTCTTTTCCCGAGTGTATCTCTTCAAGATTTGCCGCTGTGGTCAATGAATTTGCAGTGAAAAATTGTAATTTTGGGGGCTTCCTTGGGTTTTTCCCATTGGAACTTTCTTCAATCTATATCACTTTGCACTCCTTCTACCAGTGTCGGATCCAGAATTATAGGGGGCGAATATTTTGTGACTAGCAAAAAAGTTCAACCATCTCTGTAATCCTCATTTGTCCAACTTTGTGGGGAGGGGGGGGGGGGGTTACCCCCTATGCCCCTGGATCCGCCACTGCCTATACTGCTCCTATACGTGACCAATCTTATCCCAAAATGGCGTGGGTCTCGCTTCCCTGAAGCGTGTTGTCGCTCATTGGTGGCGGGAGGCGTTGCAATCCTGGCATTCTATATCAAATAACAAAGCCCCTGTGTCAACTTTGCAATATATGAGAATAAACAAACTTTCCAGAATAAAAAGGAGTAAGAAAGCCGGACTTCGGCGCTTTGCAGAATGTTCAGTAACATGGTTTCTAATCTATGTCTACATCGCTTTCTAATCGCCAATGAGTTATCGTTTTGAATGATCAGATCATTAAGTGGGCTATTGCCAGAAATAAGCAATCTTTAACCAGGAGAGTCTGATTGACCTCCTGATCCGGGAACAGTAATAAGTAGGCCTGGCAAATCCTTGTTTACATTGAGGATCTTGCAGTGGAAAAATGCCGCTTCGATGTGCCAAAGAAAATAGCGCATTTGAAAATTGGATTAAACGGAGCACATATAAATAGCAATGGCTGCCTTCTGCATTTCAAGACTAATGGAATCAGTCTCCGAATCCACCAGCATGTTACATGACAATATGTGGCTAACTATCGTCATACTATTCCGAATTTGTTGAGTTTGTAACATGGAAATCAAAACAGAGAGAGGGAGAGAGAAAGAGAGAGAGAGAGTACATGGGAATAATAATAATAATAATAATAATAATAGCCTAATAGCCTAGGCCTAATAGTCCACTCCAAATTTTATTAAACCGAAACGGAAATTCTTTTTGCCCAATTGATCGTGAGCCCGGCAGCCACTGAGCAGCGCCAGATCGACGTTGCTCTATCCCTTATTGTTGAACGCCAAACAAGGTAGCAACAACTCCCATCTTTTAACGTCTTTTGGTATGACGCGGCCGGGATTCGAAACCACGACCTCCCGGTTGTGAGGCGGACGCTCTACTGACTGAGCCAACACTCCGAAAGGAGCGAAAGAAAAGAAAAACATGAAACGAGATGGAGAGAATGGAGAATAAAAGCGTGGAATAGAAGAAGAGAGATGAAAGAAATAGAAATATAGAGAGAGAGAGAGAGAGAGAGAGAGAGAAGAAGAAGAAGAGAGGGGAAACGAGAGAGAGGAGAGGAATAGAGAGAGAGAGGGAGGGGGGAGCGAGAGAGGGAACATGTTATACACAATGTATGATAACTTAGATGTTTACATGTAAATTGATAAACTGTTTGTTTGCATCCATGTTATAACCTTTAATTATACTTTTACATAATATTTTGTTGCTATTCATGCCAAAGTATTCCGCACGGTTCATTATGATATTATTTATTGTATTTTTGATTAGTGAAATCCTGTTCAGTGATTGATCAACATAGCATCACATGACCAAACATAGCATTGCTATAATATTACCGATAAGAAAAATGTGCTATACCGTGACGTCATCCATGGAATAGTGCACCATACCATAAATATGCGAATTATGGATTCCTCGATGACAGAAATTATTATTATTCTTATGCAGGTTTGTTTGAATAACATAAAACAAATATATCATGCACTATTTCAAGCCACTTGTGAAATTATGGATTCCTCGGCAACAAATATAGTGCTATTTCTGCCACCTCGTTCTATAGTTTCAACTAGAGCCTCTCAGTGCATGGTATATTTGTTTACTATTCCACGATTGATATTCGTTTGCCGTTTCATTACAGTCAACTACTGCTTGAACAATCCCTGTCTCAATGAAGCAACCTGTCAGCTCGGAAGTGACACGTTCATGTGCGTTTGTCAGACTGGATTTTTGGGCGACCGCTGTGAAATAGGTTAGACATCAATTCCCATATTTTCTTATATGAACATTACAAATTTCCTCATCATCAATATAATTGTCATGAGGCATTATATTTTTATTTTATTATATTATTGTCAAGTAATATGGTTAAGGATATCCTCAATTGAGGTGAAAAGGTGAAAAGGGTTTTGATTATTTCTATCATTGGTTTATACATTGATATAAATCATAACTCAAAATGGAGTGATACAGCAGCACCATCAGTTACTATTTTAGGATGGATTTATTTTTATCGTTAATTTGTCATAGTTATTCTGTGTGTAAAAATCCAATGATAAATTTGAAGTGTTTGATGCACAATTTTTCAAACCTGACAGTAACTTCATACGTCACAAACGCCATAATGTGTATTGATGTTCAAATCAAATAAAAAACTATTCTTTACTTATGAGATATGGATATGTATTTCCACTTCATCCATACTGTAGTATACTAATCCTCTTCACCCCCACTGTATACCCACAGAGAATTTCTGTTATTCTCAACCGTGTATTAACGGTGGATCATGTATGCTGGGAAATAGCGGATATAACTGTAGCTGCGTGTGGCCTTGGATCGGTGATAACTGTGATATACGTAAGTTGGTTCATGCACTTTGCTAAAGGTCCACCATTTTGTTGGCGACATTTGAAGGTCTGAGAGGGTCCAGGTCTTTCGCGATGTGTAAAAGATAAGGATATAAATAATGACCATTTACTCTAACCTGGAGTCCCATTATTTGAAGAAGAAAAACGTAATTGTTCCTTTTATACGGGATAGTGTCCAACTTGATAGTTGATACAAAACATGTAACATAATAAAGAAGAAGGCTCGGGACATAAAGGAATGGGGAAAGAAAGTCTAATGGTTCTGGTTTGTGATCCAGCCCTTGGAAAAGAGAGGGAGAGAAAGGGAGGAAGAGTGAGAGAAGGAGAAAGAGAGAGTGAGAGAAGGAGAGAGGGGGAGAGAGGGACAGCCAGACAAGAGGACCATTTATTTATCCTTTGTAGTCCAATTAAAGGATAAATAAGCAATAATTGTATGCATCATCCATTTATAATGAATTATGAAAATGTACCTCCTTCCTGTATGACCATTAACGCTATTAACATGTTATTGGCAGTGCCTGATAAAATGCTATTGTAAAATACCTGAATTGCTGACCAAGAGATGACATATCAATGTCCTTTGTAACCAGAGGAATTGTGTTATATTATTTGCTGATGTCGCTTTGAGAAAATCTCTTTCTTGCAGATCATTCTAAATCCATTTGGATCTTTTATTTCCGCAGCTGTACCATGCAATAGTAACCCCTGTCAGAATGAAGGGACCTGTGTTCCTAACGAAGCAGAGTTTACCTGTGACTGCAGGCCTGGCTTTACCGGAGACGACTGTTCGATAGGTGAGACATGCTACTGCACCTTGTTTCATAATAGTTGTTATAACTGAAAAGATATTATAATTCATATAAGCTACTGAAATCATGACGCTTAGATGAATATCGTAGAACTATCTTTATTATGTATTTACTACTTCAATGTGTCTAAAGATTGTTTTTGCACTGTTCCTTTTCATCTTTTTGAACAGGATTCTACGATCCTTGTCTAAGTTCTCCTTGCATGTATGATGGAACCTGCATGTTAATCGGTCAGAACACAGCATATCAGTGTGTCTGTGCTTCAGGTTGGACCGGGTATCACTGTGAGACGCCATGTAAGTACAACATTATACACTATCGAGGTGCAATGATAATAATAATAATCATCAATAAGTATAATAATAATGATAATAAAATGAATAGCTGCGATTACACTGTGCAATTATCCATCACTGGGGGGAAATGCTGGAGGCGCCTAAAAAGGAGAGGTCCTCATATTTGGGGAAGTTTGTTTTTCCGAAGCTTCATAGATGCGAGGGTTCTTTGTCATTTCTGTTGACCTTCGGAAGAACGAACAATATTTAACTTTCTGAATTACGATCCGGCCTTCGGTTATTATGAACCTTACGAAAACGACATGCAACGATCAATAGTACTACTCATGCCCTAGCTTTAGCCCAGCTGAAGCTCACCCAAGGCGATTAGAGCATCAAGGCAATTCTATCACCAATTTGCTACGCCTGAGTCGAGAGAAACATTTCTAAAGCTAGACAGCATAAATATCGCGGCTGGGATTCAAACCATTGCCACCCTTTAGTGACTTTTCGTGACGTCATTATCCAAGTATGAAATCATAATTATAATCATCAATGCTTGATATATTCCAGTGGATGAATTCCAAATCTTGTCTTACACTCTAATTTTTCAATTTCTTTTACAGATGTGTTTGATGCATGCGATAGTTTCCCTTGTGTAAATGGAGGTGATTGCACAAATTATGTATCTTTCTTCGTGTGTACGTGTTCGGAATCTTACTATGGAGTCAACTGTGAAAATCGTAAGTCTACTTCTTTTTTTTCTGCTCATTTGTATAACTCTATGGTGTCCTACATGAAAACCTAAATAGAATTCCATAATAAACAATTCCGAGTGTGAGCAATATAATATTTCTGGGTCCCATCAGCTGCATAAAACTTGCCATGAATTGAAACCTTGATTCATTGAACGTTGTGTGATGTTGCCATGGTTGTTAATATTGATGGCAATAATTTTTGTTCATGTATTTTGGATTTTTGTTATTAACATATTTTGACGTCATATGTTAACTTGTTCCATGTTCAAAGAGTTCTAAACAATCAGAATGCTATATGATGTTGCTGTTTCTACCACTAACTACTGCTCCTACTCTAACTACTCCTACTTCTACTATTTCTACTACTACTACAACTACTTAATATACCACTTCTACTCATACGACTACTACTCCTACTCCTACTACTGCTTCTATAAACTACTATTACTATTACTTCTACTTACTACTTCTTCTATACTTCTACGAGAATGTAAGTCTAAAAGGTACTTAAATAATAATAATAATATTTAATTTTTATATAGCGCTTAATACAAATGTCTCTAATCGCTTTACAAATATACTATTACCCCGGTCATTGGATTCAGTGCTTGCCCGCACACACTGTGTGCACAATCTCCACTCCCTGGGGAGCATTCCAGCCGGGCGTTACTTGACGCTCACAAGCTGTACTTGTACTTCTTTTATTCATCTGCAGTGAGTCCATGCTGGACTACCCCTTGCTTCAATGGAGCAGCTTGTAACACCGTCTTTGATCAGCTTGGGCAACCCAACTTTCAGTGCGACTGCACCACCGGACTTCTTGGACCCACCTGTAACATCGGTAATTATCAAATTAAAAATTATTTTCAAAAGAAATTAAAATATCATTATGAAGATGAACAAACAATCTATTCGCAATAGACCTATTGATAGGTGGAAGCACGTCCAACTTATTCAAATACTAGAATCTCGTTTTTCATTGTACCATTCTTTGTCAAACGTATGCATCCATCATTGTGTACATTTGCTTATACCCTTTTATGCTTTGAAAACATTTGAATAAAAACTTTATTTGAAGAAAAAAATAGGTGATTACAAAACTACTCTAAATATTCACCACATATTTTTTTTTTATCGAAAGGGACATACGTAGACTTTACCTTTGGATGTATTGTGGAACCTCTCCCTTCCTTTGTGAAGACGACTGTCTAGACTCTAGAGCACTTTGAGTTGTGCCTCTAACTCCATGATCCGTATTCTCCTAAAACCTCTTTATACCTAAATAATGAGCAGCGAAATAAAGTACAAATTGGACCAATACTCCCGGCTTACGTGTTTCACTTCTTTATATACAAGTATGAATGTGACTGATCTAATCCTGACCATATCCCTAAAGCAAATCCTAACCTAACACCCGAGTGCAACCCTGACCCGAACTATGTGGCCCGAATTCACAAAGGAGGTTTGTGGAGAAACCTAGGTTTATGTGCGTCATATGACGCGTTTTGACGCGTTTCAGACCAAGGTTTGTCTAAACCTTGGTATGCGTTTGACAAAATAAAGCCCGGAGTAGTTGCCGCTGGAGTTGATTTCGAATCACCACTGCATACGAAATAATACTAGATACCCCTTCATCACTTTTCTTGGGAAACAGCACGATTTCCCAAACTCCAGCCTCACCCTGATTCTACTATTCTTTACCATTTCATTTTCACAGTGGATCCGTGTTACAATGTCCCATGCCAGTCGGGAGGTACATGCATCATCAACATCAGCAATGATGACGTCTATTCTCACACATGTAATTGCCCCGCCGATTATGAAGGCAGTAACTGTGAAACCTACAGTAAGTGATGATAGTTTGTTACCTAGTGAGAGTATCTTCATTTCCAGATGCTCATTATTTTAAATCATGGATGTTCAGTATAAATGCTTCTTTTTATTTATATTAAGCATAGGATTAAACTGGAGAAGGAAAAATCCTGATTCATTTGTAAATTTATTGTGCCTTATTGATCAAATGATAACCAGTTAGTTCAAAGTGATCAATAACTACACAGTTCTTGCTTTGGTGGGAATATGCGATGTACCGAGGATAGGTCATAGCAGATTAAAAGTCATTACTTATCATGAGTTATGCAACTCCATTATTGATTAAATCAATAAAGTGTATTCATGTCAATTCACCAACTACGAATTATGTTTTAATTGCTTCATAACTGGGTATACACTAGATCTGTAATCATGTCAAGAGGTGAATTTGGCTCAATATTCTCAGGGAGGAACTTCAATCCCAGATTAAACCATATTTGTAAACTTTTCCCTTGCATATTTTTCATCATGTATCCGTCTTACTTTCAGCGTTCGACCCTTGTGATAGCAACCCCTGCTACAATGGAGGAACGTGTAACAATCTGGGCACCCATGATAGGTACATCTGCCAGTGTGGTCCAGGTTTAGAAGGCGACCGCTGTCTGACTGGTAAATAATTAGATCAATTAAAGCCCCACGTTTTAAGTTTACATGAATTTGTCGACAGTAAATAAAACGATCAGTAATCAATTCCTAGTCATTAATTATCATCTTCGAGATTTGTTTACGTACGTATATTAAACTTTACTCGAATGCACAAAATAAGGGATGGCTAATTAAAATAGAATATTTTCTAGATCATTTCTTTCACGACAAAATTTCAATTTGTATCAGCCACATCACACTCTCACGACATTGAAGGTGCAATTTATAATATTGTCCGCCAGCCGCTAGAAGGTTAGAAATCGATGCATTGTCATTGGTAGTATTTTCTTCTTTCTTGCGTTCAGCTGATGGTATTCTCTTTGGCTTCATATGACGAGCCAGATTCCAATTTTTTGTCATTTATCTCATTTCCCCTCGCAGTTTCTAACCCATGCATGAGCTCACCGTGTAACAATGGTGGGGCATGTACCAATTTTGCAGCCTACTTCACGTGTACTTGCCAGCCTGGATTCAGCGGTGATACTTGCAATATTGGTAAGTAGACAAAAGAGAAAGCAGGAAAATGATTTGTGTTTTGCAAATTAATTGAGCCGTCTGTCTACGTTCAAAATGCCCTTCATGGTTTTATCCACATACTACATGTTTCACTCTCATACTGTGAAATGCTGAAAGAGTTGAAATAACATGCACCTCGTACCCCCCAAAGTAAGAACAATGATGTTCTCTTCAAGATCTTATGGGACGGAGCAGTTGTCACGAAATTTTGCACGTACCTCAACCGTAACTTGAAGACCGAGACTATATGTCGTCAAGTTTGTTACAGATTGCTAATTTCATCAATTATTATTGATGCAATATGAGTGGGTAGACAAAAAGGAAAGTGCCTACTGTTTTTATTGCCTATTTTTCTATCATTATATCTCTCTCTCTCTCTCTCTCCGACTCCATCTTTCACTATCCTATCCTGGTAGTGTTCTTTGAAAATATTAAATCAACCGCATTAAAAGGGATGTGGTTAATGAAATAGAGAAGGAACGTTATGAATGATACAGGCTTTTTCCTACATAAGCCCAAGTTAAAATTTGTGTGTGATTTTTTTGTTAACGTTCAAATGTATAAGTTTAGAAGAAGGCTAAATTGAATCGTAATTATAGGTTAAGAAAACTTCGATTATTTTGTCACTCTAATCTTTGTCTCATCATCAAACACTGTCTCATCTATGTAAATTTTATTCCACAGAGTTTCATTTTATTTCTCACGATCTACCCCATAACTTTCTCTTTCTGTGCAGGTGCTAATCCTTGTAGCAGTATACCATGTTTGAACGGAGGGGCTTGTAACAAGGTAACTGGAGAATACGACTATACCTGTACCTGCCCGACTGGGTACATCGGAGATCGCTGCGAATTCTGTGAGTACAATGACCCACCCAATTAAACCAGAAGTGGCACACCTTCATTATTCCCCGAAACCACCTCTCTCTGTCTCTCTCTCCCTTTCTACCAACACCCCCTCTCTCTCTCTCTCTCTCTCTCTCAATCTATACGTGTTTCTTCTTTTAACTGTTTGCTTCTTTTTCTTTTTCTTTTGGTAGTACTCGACCCTTGCTTTGTTAATCCCTGTGAGAACGGAGGAGTCTGTATTGGAAGTGGTACATCCTACACTTATCAGTGCAACTGTCCTACAGGATACGATGGAAACATTTGCCAAATAAGTAAGTACATTGCCATATAAGTGTGTGTGTTTTTGTTTCTGTGTGTATCTACAGTATCTACAGGGGGCATATGCCGGGGCACTTGCCCTTTTTTCGAGAAAAGAAAAAAACAAATATTGGGTCGGACCTATGGTTTACCCTTCTCATGTTGAGCATTTTATACCAAATATTTTGACAGTGTTAAATGGAATAATCAAATAAAAAATCTTATGTTGACTCCGTTTACCCCTTCCTTTCTTTCATTCCTTCTGCCTTCCTTTCTTCTTCTTTCTTCCTTTTCTTTGTTCGTTCTGTCTTCCTTTCTTTCTTTCATTATCTTTTCTTGTCTTCTTTGTCTCTTTCTTTCATCTTCCTTTCTATATGCTTTATTTTTGTTTTCCTTCTTTCTTTCTTTCTTTACTTTCTTTCTCTCTTCCTTTCTTTCTTCCTTTTCTTCCTCTTTCTCAATATAACAGGACTAGACCCCTGTGATGCAGATTACTGCCAGAATGGTGCTACCTGTGTAAGCCTTACCGCAGTATTCGGGTATGCCTGCAGTTGTCCTGAGGGATACGGAGGTCTTCATTGTGACATAGGTATGCATATAATCTAAAAGGCGATTGAATACATGATTAGGGAGGGGGGGGGGTGTTTCACAAAGACTAAGATCAACTTTAAGTTGGACTTAACTATGGCAGGCCGTTCATGCCACTGTTAGCTCTTACCATTAACTGGCATTGGTCTCTCAAGGGACGTACAAATCTAAAAAATTTACATTTGTGTATAATTCATTATTGAAGGAAAAAATATTATCTAAAGATCATAATGGTGAGAGCAAACAGTGCATGAACAGCCTACCATAGTTAAGTCCAACTTAAAGTCGATCTTGGTCTTTGTGAAACACCGCCAGGCATATATCCATCATACTTTTCCGATTATCATCAAGCATTTTGGGGCACAAATAATCATGAATCAAAAGTATTTAATCTCACCAACTCAGAAAAAGACAACTGACAATACTTTGATTTAGGGATAGCATAACAATTTAATAAAGCATCTCGAAAATCCTGCAACAGTTTGATAACCCATTTCCTTTCCCTTATTTTTTTCCAAAATATATAATTAAAACGTTCTTCAAACAGCTCTTACCTAATTCGATTTGTGATAAATTAGAATATTTTAATCAGCACGTTCGCATTCAGGGAACCATTTTCCCCTCGTGTCGTATCTCATAATTCCTTTATTAACAATTATCTTTAGCATTCATAAACAAGAGATGGTTATTCAAATGAGAACTTCAGCACAGGAGCAAGTAAATTATATATATATGTATTAACATGTCCCCATAATGAACCATTCAGAGACCCCAGTCTGTTCTGCAGTCTCATAATAATAATAATGATAGTGGGTTATTTTATTGCGTTAATGTCTGTCAGCCATGGCACTCCTGGCGCTCAACAATTCTCATATCTCATTTCCTTTCTTAATAGTTGTCTTTAGTTATGACAAAGGGTGATATTTTTAAATGATAACTCTAGCACAGGAGCATATTTGTGTCTTGTTCCAAACGCCTGTTTTGGGGATTAACTTCCAAAGAACTTATTATTTATTTTGAAAATTATTAGAGCTTGATCCGTGTGATAGCATCCCGTGTCAGTCCGGTGGAACCTGTTACCGTTCACCGAACAACTACAGCTACGCCTGCCAATGTGCCTTGGGATATGCAGGCACTAACTGCGAAACACGTGAGTACTGGTGTTAAACAAATGAAGATGAGACGTCATCATAAAATATATCGTGTTCGTGTAAAAGCAATAAATACGTACTATGCATGATGAGTGAATTCCAAATTAATTGAGCTACAATAACTACAATAACACTCCACCTCAAAAAGACCACTTGAGCAAATGAAAATATATTAAGACCCATGCTCTCTTACAAAATAAATTTGTTATGCCTTCATCATTTTCTTAAAGTGGTCCTGATGTCTAAAAGTCTTTGCTTGTGTCTGTTTTATTCTTAAATCAAGGTAGTATCCATAGGATTAAAGGGATTGGGTATCTTTTCCTCAGACTCTAAACAAAATCCTGGATTTAGCCCATGCTGCAATCATATTTATTAGGTCAGTCAGGAATCCCATGACTTTTACAAGCGGATCGCCTGTCTGATTATCAAGATATTTATGATTGGAAATCGAAATGTCAAAAACCTTTTTCCCCAACGGTTGCTATAACACTACAGTCTATTGGAGAAAATGAGTATGGTGAAACCGGTCACTCAAAGATTTTTACTTTTCTGAGGCACTTCATGATCATTTTGAAGCGCATTTTTTTTTAGGGCTTCAATATTACACCATATCACAGACACTGATAACACGTAGGGCCATGCATCTCAGATTTTTACATGGTTAAACGATGCCATTTTCGCAACAGGTCTGAATCCTTGTGAGAGCACACCATGCCAGAACCAGGGAGTCTGCTTGGATAGTCAATCCACCTATGCCTATACCTGTGACTGTATGGAAGGGTTCTCAGGCACCCGCTGTGAAACGGGTATCTTATCGTAGGCAATCATTTTCGGTATTAAAGATATTATATCCCTTTTGCAGCCAACATCAAATTCTGTAGAACTAATTTGCAGGAATTATGAATATGTCATGTTTGTCCTATCTGTGAAATTTAAACGTTAGCAGTATCCTAGTATTCTAATTATGAAAGTAAACCCGTTTACTTTCTAGACTTCCCTGTCAGACACTATTGAGTGACTGACTGATCTCTTTGGTAATAAATTACATACAATAAGCGGTAACAGGTACATGAGCATTTGTCTACAACCCACTACTTGTAAATTGTAATGGCCAAAATTAAACTGATTAAATGTTTGTGCAGCACAAAACGTACGACCATTCGGTACAAGGGTCTGAAAATCAGACTATTACTTAAGTGATTGCAATCACTTACCGGTATGTCGATTCGACGACTAAAAAAACAACATTTTAAAACCTTTTCGTTTTGAGGGAAGTTCTAAATAAGTGTTGTCTTTCAAATGCCGTTGGAATTTAACCTTTTAATTTTTTTGACCTGCAAATGGGACATAGTACCTTTAACATGCACTTTGTAAAGTATATGTTCTTCATCAATTCTAGGTGGATGCGAGTTTTGATAATAGCATTTAAGAATCAATTTTGCAAGTTTTGTTTTCTTTTCTTCTTTTCTGATGGTCCACCAAGTAAAGGTTTAATTTCATTCGTAAAAAGAAGAAGAGAACAAAAATAGGAAAAGAGGAGAAATAAGAGAGAGAGAGGGAGAGATCTGGAATAGAAAGGGAGTGATTAACTCATCCAGCATGGAGTACAAATATTGTCCGCTTCAAGTTTATACTTTCTCATAAATCAACCTAGGGATGAATTCTGGTAACTACATATTATGTTGATGACGAATCATAGCATGTATGTGCGCTATGTTGTTCCTGATCCTCCACAGGTATGTGTATCAAAAGTCAAAACACGTGGAAACTGAACCCTCAGAATTGGCATAATATACTTTCAGTATTTCAGCCTGACTAACACGTTTAATCTGGTAACTAGAAATTGGATCTCTCTGAAATTCAAGACTTATTTAGATTGAATTGGATTGGATTAAAGTAGAGTTAGGATATCTAATTTTTGTTTTAATATTTTTGATATCCGGTGATTTCAGAGTTGGACCCGTGCGAAAGCTCACCGTGTGTGAATGGTGGAGACTGCTTCAGGGCTAACGCTGCCTTCCGATACGTCTGTAACTGCCCTATTGGCTATGAAGGAACCAACTGTGAACAAGGTCAGTGGATTTTTTTTCTTCTGGGGGTGGGGGGTTACTTCGTATTCCATCATCAACAATATACATAGAAGTAGGCGCTGTATTTGACTGACGCCAATTTATTTAGCTCTCACAACTTTCACTAAAATTGGTCTAAAATTCCTGTTTGTGTGTGTACATGGAATTGATGCTATGGATAGACGTGTGTGCGTATGCCCAGCCAGCGTGTGAACATTGAACTTCGTTGTGAAATTACTGTTTCTGCGGATAAACTTGCCCCAAATATGTTGGATAATTTTGGGATTATTGTGGCGCTTTCTGTCATCGCATCACTACCTCACTTCATAGCCGAGAGTAGGCCGGCGCTCTTGGCTGGGGTGACCATGGAGTTTCAGCTGGTACAGAATTCAATTGACACTGAACGCTATTCAGACCAGTACCGCTACACAAAAGATGAACTTTTGTCGTTACGTAACACTTCCCATTCACGGCTCCCTGACAACGTATTTGCAAGAATAAAAGAACTGGGTATCGATAAACGCCGTGGTTGTCGCACCGGTTCTCACAAGTGGAGAAAGATTGCTGTCGTCGAAGGAAGGAGGAGAAGAACGCCCAAACCACCTGGAGTTCGGGCACCCCAACTCATCCCAATTAAAACTATTACAACTGTGAGTACTGATCGCCAATCACAAGGGAACTTACCTACTATTTACATGTGCAATCCTCGTTCACTAAACAATAAACTTGATGAATTTTCCGTTGTTGTTCATGAATTGTGTTGTGACGTCTGTGTGGTGACTGAAACGTGGTTTAGAGCAGATCAACCTGAAAGTGACTTTGCAGTGGATGATTATTTAGTTTTTGCCAAATCTAGAGATTCCAGAAGGGGTGGTGGTGTCGCGATTTATGCCAAACCAGAGTCGATGCCCAAAACAGTGAACTTTCATCCCCCACATCCGCACCACGAAGTAATTTGGTTACAACTTCGACCTAAACGTTTACCGCGAGACATTTCTTGTCTCTATGTTGCTGCCGTGTATTCCCCTCCTGACAATGATTGCGTAAATGATTTGATACAGTACCTCGTAAACGCTATTGATGACATCAAAACCAGACATGGAGATGCTGGGGTTGTTATCCTCGGGGATTTTAATAGAGCTGATACTTCCGAGTTGACCAGTACATGTAACCTGAGACAAGTTGTTAGGAAAGCAACACGCGGTACTGCAATCTTGGATCTCATTTTAACTGACATCCATCAGTGGTATTCTGAACCTGAGATCCTCTCACCTCTTGGCCTAGGGGGTGATCACAATGCAGTTCTCTGGAAACCAAAACTCAACAAAACCAACAGTAAAAACAAGGCAGTCAGGAAATTTGTTCGTCCTATGAAAGACTCTGCGATTCGTGAGTTTGGTCAATGGATATCTCAACATATTTGGGATGATGTCATGGCAAGCTCTAGTGCCCAAGAGAAGTGTGACAAATTGTATGCTTCACTACAAAACGCAATGGACGAATACCTGCCCATGAAATCGGTGAAGATGCATCCACGTGACAAGCCGTGGGTGACGCCGTATTTGAAATCACTGATTGGTCAACGTCAAAAGGCTTTCAGCAATGACCGGACTGAGGAATGGAAACGCTTAAGAAATAAAGTTCAGAACAAGAAAACTGAGCTGAAGAAAAATTTCTACAAGGACCGTGTTTTGAAACTAAAACGTGAGAATCCTTCTAGCTGGTATAAACACTTGAAAATCATGACTTCATCAAAAACTGCAAGCAACATCATCATACCTGAGTCGCCAGAACTAGACGACTTAGCTATCGCTGACTGTGTGAATGACCATTTCGCAAATGTTAGTCAGGATATTCCGGAACTTGATCTTCAGAGCTTGCCAGCCTACTTGCCAACTCCGAAACCTCAGCTTACAGTTCAACCCCACGAAGTTTACAAGGAACTGAATCAAATAAAGCCGGGAAAGTCCAGTGGACCTGACGGCATTCCTGCGCGCATTGTCAAGGAGTTTGCTGTGGAGCTCGCATCACCTCTCTGCGAAGTTCTAAACTCATCATATCACTCTGGGTCTGTTCCATCACAATGGAAAGGGGCAATTATTGCTCCTATTCCTAAGGAAAAGGCCGCATCATCCATCGACAAACAAAGACCCATCTCATTAACCGATCACTTCGCTAAGATAGCTGAGGTCTTCATTTATCGCAAACTTCTGGCTGATGTACGCCATCAACTGGATCCAAAGCAGTTCGGTGCAAGAGCTGGTCGGTCTACCACACATTGTCTGGTAGAAATCTACAACTTCCTATGCAAAAGAGCCGAACTACCCAGTAACGTAACCTCTATAGTGTCAACAGACTTTAGCCGTGCATTTGACAGGGTTGATCATACAATCCTGATCCGCAAACTCATCACCTTAGAAGTGCATCCATGGGTCATTGTGTGGATATGCAGTTTCCTTACTGATAGACAGAATCAAGTTCGATATCATGGAGAACTATCTTCTACGAGATCAATGACAGCGGGAGTCCCCCAGGGAACGCGCCTCGGACCCCTTCTGTTCCTTGTCCTCATCGACGATGCCTTGCGCGAGTCAGAAGTCGAGCGCTGGAAATATGTTGATGACATGTCGCTCGCTTCTGCTGAGCCTTCTAATCAACACGGTCAGTTCATGCAAAACGTTTTGGTCAATTTGGAGGAGTGGTGCATTCAAAACAATGTTCGACTTAATCCCAAGAAGTGCAATATCATGAGGGTCACATTCAGCAAAACACCACTTCCTGACCGCGACTTCAGCCTGTGTAACGACGTGCTACAGGAGGTCTCAGCTGTCAAACTGCTTGGAGTAATTCTTCAACGGGACCTTAAGTGGAACGATCACGTATCTGTCACCATTTCTCGCGCCTCATCGCGTCTCTACATGTTAAGACGCTTGAAAGAGTTCCATCTCCCCGCGGCTGACCTTGTGACAGTTTACGTTGGATTTGTCAGACCACTTCTTGAATATGCGTGTCCTGTGTGGCACTCCAGTTTGACTTGTGCCCAATCAGCAGCATTAGAGCGCATCCAGAAGCGAGCCCTACGATTGATTTTTCCTGGTACCTCCTACAATACGTCACTTGATTTGGCTAGAATCGTGGATCTAGAGACACGTAGAAAGACTTTGTGCATTAACTTTGCAACGAAAGCATCTAGGTCTGAAGTTGGTAGTGACTGGTTCACCGAAAACAATCCAACAAGAAATCTGAGAAAAAATAAACGTTATCGTGAGCCTAGGTGTCGTACAAATCGATACCAAAACAGCCCTATTCCATTCATGACAAAATTATTGAACTTTAATTGAACTTTGTATAAACTCTAATAGAAGGGGCAAACAGACTTTAGTATGACTGATTTTAAATGATATTTAACGTGGTTATGTTTTAGGATCTTGTTTATTACATCCCAGCCTTTTTAAATAGATTTAATTCACCTTAGCTAAACTGGATCATGTTTTTTTTACTTCTTACTAATTAACTGGATAAATCACTCGAGCATTATAATACATGTACCATATTTAAAGCATGACCTATAGTATTTATTCATTTACAAAAAATGTGATTTTATAGAAAATTGAACGATTAATGCTAAACATAGATTTATATTTTTGTAATTTTCCACATGCAACACTACTATTTTCAGAGTTGAAATGTTCTAAACCAGTTAATTGCCATGTACAGTATTACGCATGTATTTTTTGTTAAGTATGTAATGTTTTAATCATGTAAAAGTTATCATTTTCTTATACTCCCTTCCCCTTTCTTTTTCTCCTCCGCCATACCTGTCCTTTTTTATTCATTATTTCACTGTGAATTGTGCTGTATATTGTATGCATGGGTGTTGATCCGTTGCGTCGTGCTATTCATCAGGGGGGTATATGATCTTACTGTTTCGTGCCCCACTGGTGACTGGGGTGGCGCAGCGGTTCGACGCCGGTGCCAAGAGTTGCATTATTATCTATAGTAGTTTATTATTAGTATGTGCAATTTTACCTTGTAATAATTAATTTTGTAATCCATTGCGCAATTTAGTTTTTAGCTACGAAGCATGGAATTAATGAACATTTATTGTTTACATGTTTGATTTGATTTGAATAAACCATTTATCTATCTATCTATCCATCTATACATTGAATAAAAACATGATGTAGATTTAGAAACAAATACGGCGGATAGTCAATTATAGCTGTATTAACAAATCTTTTTTTCATGGGGTCATTAATGATGAATAAAACGGCAGGAGGTATTCAAATATCACAAATGGTCAAGCTATATTTTTGTAATTTTCATTATCTTCATGAAAACAAGTATCTGATGAAACAAAGCAAACTAAGGTATTTTAACATAACAAGGTGATATTAGTTTCGACTATAATTACATTATTTCTATGTTCATCAATACTCAATATCTTATAAGTAACGTCAATATTTTTGAATATGCAAGTTAGGGCTGCCTGGGATTTTCTGGACAAATATACTCCCAGACTTCCAAACGGACAACTACCCCATGACAATTAAACAATAGTACAATAAACCCTGGCATCTACCGCTTAGGGAAAGTACCCCTTGTAAGGTCGTTATTGTCCAGGGATAGATGCCTCTGTAATCAGAGGATTGGGGAATACAGTGACAAGTCATATATACATTTTAATATAATTACGACATAGAACCGTAATTAAAGACCTACTCGTTTTTGTTTGGTGTTGAATTGAATTGACATTTATTTCCATCATCATGATAAAAGATTGAATATAATAACAGATAACAATATCAAAATTGAATATAAATTGACATGATACTTTTATGGGCGTCTACTGCGAGACAAGTAAGTATATGGGGGTCCCCCCCCCCCCTCCACCTAAGGGGCAGCAGATTATATGTTTGGGGCTCAGATATTTAAGTTATTTATGTTGTTGTGAAACCTAAGGTTTTCTCTTTGATAGAAATATATTCTCCAGGTTTTTTTTCAATGTCATTAGACATAACATAATAGACCAGCAAACTCATCACAATGTATGTCTTACATGAATTTGGAATCATATTGCACTTATTAATGCCTTTTTTAAGTCAGAAAATTATGCTTGTTGTTCCACTTATAAAGGTGAAAAAATACCTTTATTGATGGACATTCCTTTCTTCAACTTATATGCTCTATACAACATACTTAATCTTTTTCTTTTCTTCTAACAGCTGTTCCATGTAATAGTAATCCATGTCTTAACAATGCCGAGTGCGTGGAAACTCAGGGAGGAGGCTCATTCGATTGTATTTGTGCAAATGACAGATTTGTTGGCGTCTACTGTGAGACAGGTTAGTTCATTGGGTCACCCCTCTACCCAAGGGGTAGCAGATTTCATGTTTTGGGCACATATATTCAAGTCATTCATATCACCACTAAAACAAGGACCCCTTATTTGTTTAATATAAAAAAGTCTTTCCCCAAACTGTAAGTGACCAATTCATGCTGTGTATGCTGCATTGTAGTAATTTCTGAAGAGGTGGACTGGAACTGATTGTGTGGCCCATCGCTACCACATCATATGTGTTTGCATTTAAACCTATATAATTATATATATATATCGGGAAATATGTCCAATGATTTTACCTGATGACTCACTTCTTCTTGACTCATCTGTGTCATAATAAAGATTTTGTAATTCATTTGAGCTATCTCCCATAGTAAAAATCCTATGCAAGAACTCGACATAGACTTCTTAGCCAACATTGCCTTCTGAAAAACACGTTTAACTACATAATACATTTTAATTTTACATGTTATACTTCAGCACTATGGTAAGCCAGATTCTATCAGAAGGCAGTTCCAACATTAGAATTTGCAATAAGCCAAGGAGATCTTTTTTTGATAACTGCTAAAAACCATTAGTAACTCAAATGTTATAATTTTCATATCTTTTATTACAGAATTGGATCCATGTGATAGTAATCCTTGCGGGAATGGAGGAACATGCTTTCCGTTCGAAACGAGTAACAGATATATATGTAGCTGCCCTGCAGGCTTCACGGGGGATTCCTGTGAATTAAGTAAGTTTAAATTTAATCATTTCATTTTTGGCATCTCAGTTAGAAATTATTCCTCTTTTAATTTCGTTATGTTGTATGCAGAGTATTATATATTGTCAACTAGATGTTTAGAGGAAACTTTATCATTTCCATGCTTTCATATTAAAGATAAAAAACTATCATTATGAAGGTGAACAAACAATATATGCACAACAAGAAGTCAAGATCAACTTCCACTTCAGAATGAATCCTTGGGCACATAAGGGCAATGGAAAACAACGGAAAGATTTCATCTGTATATAATTCCTTGCAATATCGGTTGTAGTGCTGCAACATTCACTTACTAAATCTAATATCCTTTCTTGCATTTTTTAGCCCCTTGTTCGTCTGAGCCATGTCTGAACAACGGTCTCTGTACAGTATCAGGTTCAACTTATACTTGCCAGTGTAACTTCGGTTTTAAAGGCCAGAATTGCGAACAAAGTGAGTACATCATGTGTTTTTATTTTGCACAGATTTGTATAATAACTACAAACCTTTCAAGGCGATCCAATTTTCTTCTTTTTTTCTTTGTTTTCCCCTTCTTTTTCTTCTTCTTTTTCTTCTTCTTTTTCTTTTTCTTCTTCTTCTTCTTCTTCTTCTTCTTCTGCTTCTTCTTCTTCTTCTGCTTCTTCTTCTTTTTCTTCTTCTTCTTCTTCTTCTTCTTCTTCTCTGCTTCTTCTTCTTCTTCTGCTTCTTCTTCTTTTTCTTCTTCTTCTTCTTCTTCTTCTTCTTCTTCTTCTTCTTCTCCTTCTTCTGTTCACTCTGCTTCCCTCACTCCTTAGAATTCTTGCTGATGAATGGTGTGTATGTGTCACAAACTACATGAAGAGCAGGATGTTTTTTTTACGTAGTTAAAAAGACATTTCCCGTCTGGTTATGGCCTTAAATTACTTCAATTTTGCTCTACGAGCTGAATATTCTCCAGTATACATAATATACAGATATTGAAGGTACATGAGTGATACGGTTAAGTATTCAGGAACTTCACGATACGACCATTTTCGCGAATAGAGAAGCGATTCGTAAAATATTGTTGGTAAAGTGATTTGCATTTGGCCAATCGTAGTTGTCGTAGGGGGTAGTTGCCGAGGGCAATTGTCCTAGAGGGTAGTTGTTTGGGGGTAGATGTTCCGGGGGTAGTCCTTCCAGAGGGTGATTGCCCTAGGGGGTAGTTGTCCTACGGGGTAGTTGACTGGGGGTGGTTATCCGGGGATGGATGTCCAAGGGGTAGGTGTCCTAGAACCGCTGGCTGATACATGCTCTGGGGGGACCTGACAGAGACCAATGACGTCACTCTTACTATTGCTAGGTATTGGAATATTTGTTGTGTGATGACACTGAAAGATGATGATGATGATGATGATAATGATGATGATGAGATATTTTTTATCTCATGTTATATCATTTCATTTAAACAGTTGATGCGTGTGCAAACAGCCCATGTATGAACGGTGGTTTGTGTAGTGACCTCGGGTCCGCCGCCTACCAGTGCAACTGTATTGGAGGCTATTCGGGATCCAGCTGTCAGCTACGTAAGTAGGAAATGTTAATGAATATTCATGAGTTGTATGCAAATGCAATTATAAAGAACGGCCTACACGTTTTCAGTTGCTAGATTTTGGTAATGTTAATGTAGAGGCATAATTTTGTGTTAATAAGTCAGAAGCAGATAACTTGTAAACAATTTATTAGGCATACCTACTTGCCCAAAGTATATTTATATCGTAAATAAGTAAAGTGGAATCTATACACCGATTCATTGCTACATATATAGCAATTTGTACCTGTAAAGACCCATTTAAATTATAAAGAGCAAGGTTGAAGTATGAGTTGGTGAAGTCGACTACAAATATTCAATTTGTACTGATACGTGATATTTACAAAATCAAAATAATGAGGCAATTAATTACAATACAAATATAAACTTATCTTTATAGTTGGCCATACCATTTTCTAATATAAATATTTACATATTAGTTTGTATTAATAACCATTGTCATTGAACATGTAGAGGTGTCGTAGTCGAGTGGTTTCAGCAACTTGACTGGAAATACGAAGGTTGTCGGTCCGACCCCCGACACGGCATATAATATCCATAAATTGGCAAGACAGTAATCTATATTTGCCACTCCATAACTACGAGAGAAATGGGGCCCTGGTAGGATGACGAAAGCCTTTGTGATAGAAATTGCCATATGCCCTCATGGTGACCATATGGTAGGAATACTCCCCAGGGAGTGGAAATGGTGCACACCGTATGCGTGACTGAATCCGATGACCGGGGAAATTATATATGTAAAGCGCTGAGAGACGATGTTTTGTATTAAGCGCTATATAAATCATGGGCCCCGTTTCAAATAACTTGACATCAATAACAAATTACAATGAATGTTATAAGCTACTAAAATCATTGCACCTGATTGGCCGTGAGATAATTTATAGAAATGTGATACTTGTGATTGTTTTTTAAAAAGTTTTATGAAACAGCTAGGGCCAAGATTTATTATTATTGTTACATGTTTTTTTTAGCGCCAGGAGCATGTCTCAGTAATCCATGTGTCCGGGGAGAGTGTTTATCACTTCAAGTGGGTTATTTCTGTAACTGCCCAAATGGATACAGCGGACTAGAGTGTCAAATCGGTAAGAAAATCTCATCGAATTGTATCTTTGGATGATTTTAAATCAACATTATTTCGATTTTGATTGATTTTAAGTGGCCCATCTTTTCGATACTACCTACAACCCTTCAGAGTTCTGTTTTCTTCTGTAAATACTCGGACAGTACAGATTGTTAAGCTTTCCAACATATGTAGTTTACTCCTGACCAGTAATACCTCAGTCACACCCCAAACCGACTACAAGAGAGTGTTTCACAAAGACTAAGATCGACATTAAGTTGGACTTAACGATGGCAGGCCGTTCATGCCACTGATTTCTCTCGCCATTATGATCTTTAGATAATAGTTTTTCCTTCAATAATCAAGAATCAAAAAATGTAAATTCTGTAGATTTGTGACCACGATTTGTACGTCCCTTGAAAGACCAATGCCAGTAAATGGTGAGAGCAAACAGTGGCATGAACAACCTGTCATAGCTAAGTCAAACTTAGTCGATCTTAGTCTTTATGAAACACTCCCCAGACCGACTCTAGCTAAGCCGACACACTTTTAGCCATTCAAAGAAATGTAATTGTTTAATCGGTCTGTTGTTGGTCTTGCGTCGGTCTCGTCGGTGTGATTATTAGGGTTTGAGACTACTTTCAATTTATGCAAAACTATGAGCCATCAATAATCAACGATGTTTTTTTTAGCTGATATTTCGTGTGTAGTTCTGCCTCTCTACTTGTATTCTCTTACATGACGATTGCTGGACGAAATGCTAAAGTTTCTTTGTTTCAATCATTGTCTTTCTCTCCCAATTGTCTAATTACAGTATATCAACAACTAAGTTATTCGTACCCCTTGTAAATTGTATATGTTTTGGGTTTTTCGATACTCAGGAAAAAAAATGTCAACAAAAAATCTGTCACATTCTCACAGAACATAAATCAGGACTTATCAATATTTCACATACTTACAAATTACGAAACTTAGTAAGGGCATGAATAAGTTTAGTTGTTAATTATATGTTTTTATGATTCTAGTATATCCTACTCGTCATTGTGTATTTACCCGTGATGTACTATAGATCAATCCTGTTAAATTCATTCTCATGACCTTTTTTTAACCAGCAAATGATGCATGTTCACCGAATCCTTGTCTCAACGGAGCACCCTGTATAAACCAAGTGACAGACTACACGTGTGCCTGTCAAGATGGATATGTAGGTGTGAACTGTGAACAAGGTAAGTGAAAGGCTCTTAATTTTTAGTCCTGGGCCTAAATTTAGTTAATCTAGGTTCGGTATCTATGATTTCAAAATAAACGAGAGTGGTCGCACGATCTATCATATACGAATGTATAGTTTTTGCTTACGGGACCTGGCCCAATACTTATTGGAGAGGAATGCATACAAAAGTACATAAATGCATGCCTTCATGGAATTTGGCCCAAAACGGGAAGGCATGCACGCCTTCTTTGCTTCTTCTTAATATCTGACAATATCTTTTTACTTGTCACTCTTTGAACTGAGGCATTCTTAGATTTAGTGAACAAGTGATTGATATACATGTAGGAATGTTATTGCGCCATGGTCAATATTTCCAGAGCAGAGCTAAAGCTAGATCATGGATAGCTATCAGTATTACCAAAAAACAGACGGTATTGCTTCTTCTTCTTTCTTTCTTTCTTCCTTTTTTTTTGGGGGGGGGGGGGTTCTAGAGATTGCAGAAACATTTGATAAATGGCAAATTGTTTTCTATAACATTAATGTGGAAATATCGGGTATATTTCTCATTAGGAAATGAAAGTTATTATCTAGATTAATCATCGCACAAAGTCATAATGCGCACGTCTTTGAGAGAAGAAAAAAAGAAGAAAATTACGATGCGATGAATTATACTACAAGTGCTCTTTGAATGTTACCCTTACAGTTACTGCTTGTGCGACTAACCCGTGTAAGAACGGAGCACCATGTTCTTCATCTGGATCTGGCTATACGTGCGAGTGTACTGATGCCTTCATTGGATCAACTTGCGAAATTGGTAAGTAGTGTGGGTTACACTTTCAAATACAGTCCAACCTGTCTATAGCGGCCATGGATGTTGTCTCTATCGAGAAAGAAATGTGTGTTGTAGAACTTGTCTAGAAAGGCCACCTGTCTACAGTCGCTACTATCTCTGCTTCCTCTGAGTGGCCTCAATAGACATGTTTGACTGTTTACTACCTATTAATATTAAAGTGAAGGGGGAGGTATATGCTCATTGAATTTGTCCAGCATTATGGTTTTTTTTGAGGATTTTCCCTTAGTGTTCCATTTGAGGAAAAAGCAGAATTTCCCTATCAATTTTAAATGGTTTCCACTGTTTTGTTGCAAACCCATCAAAATAAAGTCATGGAAGTGATAATCCCATTATTATGATTAGGTCTTTACAAAAAGATTGGATTTTTTTGATTTTTGATTTTAAATATGGCAAGCCTGTCTCTCCCTTACGTTTTCTGTTAATGAATCTAAATAGAAGTTTACTCATTGAGACTTTTTGTCTCGAAGATACATGTATGGAAAGCCAATTATAGCGTTTAATTATAAATATTCTTTTATGCCAAATATATCACCTCTTTTACATTTAACATTTAAACTTGTTACTCTTTTCAGTACCAATACAATCATCCGATCATAATTTTTACTTGTATTTTTATTCACCTGTTCATGTTCTCTTTCTGTATAGCCAATCCTTGCTTCACATCACCATGTCAAAATGGAGCTACATGTCTTGTAAGCGGCTTTAACTATGTGTGTAGCTGTCCACCGGTGTGGATGGGACCGACATGCTCTACATGTAAGTATATACAGCCGAAAGATTCAGTCACTTATCATACCTTGGTCCTGTAACGATTTTTAACATTACAGTGTTTACTTATCATTGTGGCGAAATCGATGGAAAAGAGATACCCTTTCCGCTGATGCTGTTGATTTGTTTTACAATTTCCTTCATTATAATATGTGTTTTGAGGATAAATGAACTTCATAATTTCACAAATAAAGAGTGATTTAGAAAGGTAGACGCCATTACCAGAGTTAAGACCCTAGAATGTCTTGCAATATAATAGCTATCCCAATACTATTAGAAAGGGAGGGAGTTGAAATTAATGAAACAAATAGGTAATTTCATAGTCATGGATTAACAATTTTGATCAAGGATAACCAAAACTTTATCTATCCAAAAGAACTGCTGTTTAAAAATTTATTTTATACGTGATACCGACCGCTTCCAGTATTGCCCAACTCGTCATGAAGTTTGAGGTTTTTTCTGTGAGAATAATGGCGTTGAATCACTGTAATATATTTTTTTGTTTTGTTAATGACAGATAACCCTTGTGGCTCGTCGCCCTGTGTCAATGGTGGCGCTTGCTTCAACAATGGTGGCACCTTCCAGTGTACTTGTCCAAACGGCTGGACCGGAAGTACCTGCTCTCAAGGTAATTATCTTCATTCTTTAGATTATTGCATGAGAGTCAATGGCCAGCATGTATACAGTCAAACCTGCTTTAGTGACCACCTGTTTACAAAGACCACCTGTCTACAAGGACCACATTTTTTGTTTTCCTTGAAAATGGTTTCACATTGAAACATGTACTAAAGGAACCTGTCTACAAAGACCACTCTTTGCGTTTCCCTTGGGCGGTCGCTATAGACAGGTTGACTGTAGTTATTCTGTAATATTGCAGGGGTTTAATGGTGCTAATCAATATTCAAATGTCAGATTTAACAGAATTCTTGAAAAAGATATTGCACAAATACTGAAATAGTGGAATACTGAATTTTCCCTCTAATAAGATAAAAGCAACAGCAGAATTTCCACTTCCCCCATGTTTTCGTACAAACCTTGATATAAAAGCGTATTTCCATTAATTTCTCTTATCTCTGACCATTTAGAGCTCTCGTTTAGATTTACATTATGTATTTAATCAATGCTAAGGATATCCCTTCTGTGAGCTTCATAAAGCTTAGCTTGCTCAAGTAATTGAAACCCTGTCATCGTTTTAATTTGTTCGCTGCAGAGCTACCGGGGATGATGTGAATTGTCCCTCTACACGTTTATGTTGATATTAGTAGATTTAGATTTGGAAGTCAACCATACAATTCGATAATACAACATGACTTAAAACAAAAAACCTGTTTCATCATGAATTATGTTTTTTTTTCTTAAATTTCCAGCTGCACCATGTTGGTCCTCCCCATGTCAGAATGGTGGTGTATGTTTAACAGTCGGCGATCAGTACAGTTGTGATTGCCCAAGTGATCACACTGGAAACAACTGTGAAACATGTAAGTTGAATATTTATATGCAAGTTGCAAACATGGCGGCTATATTTTGTCATTGCCATGTCAAAGCTTTGAACTCCTTTTCTCCTTTAAAGAGTACACTTTAATTCTGGATCAGGAATCCATATATCGGTTTGTCCGAATCAAATGGAGACAATATCACTATGTTTGTTTGTTTGTTCTCTTTTTTAGGGGCGGGGGGGGATGTCAACATATGTATTTGTTTAATTTATCCTTTTATTTTTGTTCAACACAAATTGAATAAATCTTTCCTTGAAGGGAAATGAAGCCGATAGAATACTCATCATGAATGCGGATGCTACCCTCGATATACATTGATATTATTCATGACATATTCATTCGTAAAAGACTTTTGTTATACTTTCTGTTTCATATTGTATACTGTTATTTATATGATTTAAGGATAAACCTCAGTTTAAACTGCTGATTGATTCCATTAATGTTAACATACACAATATACACACTTTAAATGAGATATATAGTAATTTCCACTCCAAATAGAAACTAAACAAACAAAATCAAAACGAAGATGAATCAGAGAAAACAAGAGCAATTATCGTACCTCATAATCATAAGTCCTTTTGTGGTGAATGTCATTTGAATTTGAATTTTCTAATCTTTTTTTTTCGTCCAGATAATCCATGTTGGTCCTCCCCATGCTACAATGCAGCTACCTGCATTAACCAAGCCAATACCTTCCGTTGTGTATGTGCAGCGGGCTTCGCTGGAACTAATTGCTTGCAATGTATGTAATTTATCAAATTTGTATGAACAAATACACAATTAATAAAACGGTTGTTCTGTTGGTAGGCTCGAAATTACGAATCTCGTTTAAACCATCGATTGCCATAAACAGTAGTATTTAACGATAACTGTAATGATACATGCATATATCATAGGCCATTTTAGCTCCTTAATATGTATTCGGGAAATTATGTCTCTATTTAGCTACGATTTACGTTACTCGACTCTAGAGTTACAGATGTAGATTAATGTTTTGCCGATGGATAAAGGTTTGTTGCAGGTTTTGGTTTTGTATCCAGTACGATAAGCATCTACCCAGGATTATTTCCACAATTACCATACAAGGGAGGGGAAGGCCTCAAAAAACATCTTGTTAGCAAAACAACAGCAGAGAAGGAAGGAATACAATACAAACAAACGTAAACATCATTACTAGATAAATACGCTTGGCTAGGGACAGAAACCTATATAGAGTAAAGCTGATTCGGAAGATGGGGAGAGTTAATCCGCCCCATCCCCCATAGGTCGCTGACTTTATCCATTATTCCCTTCAACTCTTGTTTTCTTCCCAGTGATCAACCCATGTGTGATCTCTGATCCCTGCCGGAATGGAGGGACCTGTAGCGTGCTGGCAGGGGGTGCGTACAAATGCACCTGCCCATCGGGTTACCTCGGGTTCAACTGCGATATAGGTAAGATTGGAGGATAGGAAGCAAATGCTTGTTATGTAGTCAAATTTATATATATATTTATTTCCAAATAAAGTCTTTATTCAATTTTTCTCAAAGCATTAAGCAGTATAAGCAAATGTTCAAAATTATGGATACATACGTTTGACAAAGAATGGCACGATGAAAAACAAGATACTATTATTTAGATAAGTTGGACGTGCCTCCATCTTTAAAGAAATAAAATAAAGCTTGTTGCATATGCACTGTTTGTTCAACTTGAAAATTACATATTTTGATTTGGTGAAAACATGGAAATCATAAAGATCTTTAGGAAAGTATTACCTAAAGGCAAATTTGCTCAGTTACTAGAGTGTCCGTCTGCCTGTCGAACAAAAACCCATAGGTTTGAGTCCAGGCCAAGTGGATTAATGATTCATTATGAAGGGTTCATTGTGTCTCCATGTGCTTCTCCCCTGTTTCATAAACGCAGGTAATATTACAGTGGAAAACCTACCATCCATCGAATAGGATGATCGAGGTCCCTTCAGAACTTAGTAGAGTCACCACCTCGTTAAAAACCCATTGCACTATTTTTTCCAGAATAAGGGCAATATACCTGCAAATTTTAGTTGTATATGGTATTCATAAATGCCCTCTATGCTACAATATTTCACGTCCGTTTTGTGGACACTACCAAACTGTCTGTACTTATCTATTTTTACCATGGAATTTCACTAATTACACTATACCTTTCATACACCATATTTCATTCTTTTCGTTTTGTAGGATTACCATGTGCCAGTAACCCCTGTCTTAATGGTGCAGCATGTTTGGTAAATTCTGCTTTAGAGTATACATGCCAGTGCATAGATGGGTATACAGGTACACGGTGTGAGCAAGGTACGTAAAATGTTGACTTTGTAAGCTAAATCTTTGGGATAAATATGTCCATTAGTTGGATTTCTGCACGAGCCTTCCCGATTAATGACGCTATTCACACTTTTCTTCGAACTATTAAATCTCCAGTGTGTCAAAGAGAAACTGAGGGTTTGCGTTTAGTGTGGTGAAAAAAAAATTGTCTTTCATTTTTGTTTGATTTCTTAGCACTTGTTTATGGAAGTACATGTTTATGGAAGCACATATACATAAACTGCCTCCTATATTCATGCAGTCACACTCCTTATCTCTTGAATGGAATATTCGATTACTGTTTGTCATGCTATCCATTTACTTTATTACTTGCGCTTTCATGATTAAACCTGATGAGACTTCACAAATATGGTGCATCCAAATTTGTTCATTGATTTAAACTTTAAACATTTCAGAAACAATCCTTTACGTCTGAAATTCCTACAATATATTTCCACATGGGAATTAAAAGAAAAATAAATAAAAACTCACCAAAAAGAACGTTTTAACTTTATGTGCACTCAACCCTCCTCTTATGAGTGCAAACTTTATTGTTCACCATGTTTCACACGAGTTCGTTTGCAGTAATTGCTTTTGTTCTATATGCTACTCAGACATTGACCCTTGTGACCCGGATCCGTGTCGAAATGGAGCACCTTGCACGATTCTCAGTGTGACCTCCTACAGCTGTGAATGCCTTGAAGGTTATATTGGGGTCAATTGTGATTTTGGTAAGGGACTTTTTTTATTTATAAATTGTTTGTTGGGCAGTGCAGGGGCGTTTTGTGCCGTGGTTCTCACTGAAATATTAGGGACTTTTAGATTTGCACGTCGTCAAAGTGGACTGCTACGTGTGACGTCCTTTTAAGGCACTGCCAGTGTCTTAAAAGGACGTCACAAGGACGTCAAAAGGACGATGTAGCAGTCCACTATGTCGACGTGCAAATCTAACAGTCCCTAATGTCAATGTTACTTGAAATGCACAACTGCATTGATTTCGAAGAACTATTCTATTTGAAAATGCTTCAGGATTTGCTCCAGGTTTTGTTGGGTTAAAGGTAAAAGGTTATGAGTAGCCAATATGAAGAAGAAAAAAAACACCGACTAGATCATCGCTTTAAAAAATCTTGTCATGAATGAGATGTAAGAGATGTTTATCACATTCGTATATGGTAGAATTTTCGCAGGTGATATACCTATCACGGTTTGCGATATGAACACTCTCATTATGGACCCACAATGATGCACTAAGATCAAAGAAATTGAAAATTATTATTTGTTGGAAACTGAACGAAATTGCACATCTGTTTCTGATAATGCCATAATTTATGCTCTAATATGTCTAATGTAAAAGCGTTATCTTATTTCATTCTCTTTCTTATGTTCTGTTCGGTTTTCTCTCTACTCAATGTGCACCCATTATAGACGACATGAACCCATGCACGCCAAACCTCTGCCTGA
Organism: Strongylocentrotus droebachiensis; assembly: GCA_035222895.1. Taxonomy (NCBI): domain Eukaryota; kingdom Metazoa; phylum Echinodermata; class Echinoidea; order Camarodonta; family Strongylocentrotidae; genus Strongylocentrotus; species Strongylocentrotus droebachiensis. Next base: position 101,796 of record JAVYIG010001976.1, read on the forward strand.
ACAACGGCCAGTGTACACCAGGACTCGGCGATGCCTACACATGCCAGTGTCCTGCCGGGTATAGTGGACCTAACTGTGGACTAAGTAAGATCTGCTTGTAAAATCTACTCTTAAATGATTAAAAAACTTAAGATAATTCCAACATTAACACTTGCTTGCTATAGACATTGGACATTGTGGTGTCCAGGTATTTTCAGTATTTTAGTGGTATAGTGTTGATAATATTATTTACTAGCAGAAGAATTCCTAACACCTCTGGTTGTGTTTCCATCATACTCAAATAGTGAGGGAGTTTGTTAGAAGTAAAGTATGGTATATTAAGATAGCAGCTGCGCAATTTTATTTTGCAATCATTATCATCGTTATTATAAAGATTTTTTACATAATGACTGTATACCTGGGCCCTGTCTTACAAATAGTTGATATTAATCGCAACTTATTTGCGATTGATATCAAATCGCGACTATGTACATGAGAGAGAGGAGACTGCAGACCTGCGATTTATTAGAGGACTTACTATTGATTTGGATCAATCGCGACTCTTTGTAAGACAGGGCCCAGGTTGCATGCATTGCAATGCCTTTGCTAGATATACAAAATCGAAATGTAGTTAAACTTAGGCTCCATGTGCATAATTATGATAACATGAATAGTTCAATTTTCTTTTTTTCTTACAAACAGGTGAGTGTGAACCAAACCCATGTTTGAATGGCGGATCATGTTCTGTTGGTGTAAACGGTGCTCAATGTATCTGTGTTCCTGGATGGAAGGGAGATACCTGCAGTGAGTACAACAAAATAGTTGAACAATTCCTTCAGGACAATGTGAACTTAAAGGGATTGAGTAACTTTGTTTCAGATTCTGAAGAAAAAAAACCTGGATTTAGCTTATAAATCTTTAGGTCAATCAGGAACCCCATGAATTTTACAAGCCGATCGCTCGTTTGATTATCAAGATATTCATGATTGGAAATTGAAATCAAATTTTGCATTTTCCTAACGGTTTTCATCACACTACAGTCAATTGGGGAAAACGAGTATGCTAAAAACCGGTCACTCAAAGATTTTTACTTTTTTGAAGCACTTCATGATCATTTTAGAGCGCGATTTTTTTAAGGGCTTCAATATTACACCATATCACAGACGCTGATGACACGTACGGCCATGCATCTCGGATTTAACATTGTTAAACCATAATGAACCTACTAGGTCCATGAACGATGCCTTTAATGGGATCACAGTGCGATGTAGTTTCGTTTGGAGGTTTTCCTGACAACAACTTTTCAAATCTTATATTACCCAGATCTGTACGACTGTGTTTCCGCTGCTCCCTGCCTCAATGGAGGAACATGTAACGAAGTTGGATCAGCATACTACTGTTTCTGTCCCATCGACTATCATGGTGCCACCTGCCAATTAGGTAAGCCTTCTCGTAAACCAAAGTAATTTTTCCCAAACGCACTCTTAACCCGATGACTACCTAATTCTCTAAATCCCATAGGCGTATTACAGGGAACACTCGATTCCTGTAGACAAAGGGTTAAATTTATATGTACACATTAAAAGTGATACATTCAATGTTAAATAGACAAGGCAATGGCATCATACAATTTGTTGCAGCTTATTGCAATTTTAATGAATCGACTGAACAGAGTTTCATTCTCATCAAGTATTGGACGCATTTGATCATATTTCAACCTCTTTCTGCAAAGCTGGCATAGACTTGACTCCATATACACAGTATTTTGTTATTATTGATTTATATCTATTAGGGTGCACTTTCTAACAGAAATACATCCTATCGACGGTATGATTTGCTTTGCCATCAAAATTCCTCATATATTCCAATGCACATGTGCTGTGGTTGTTGTCAATGTCTAGTTGATACTAAAAGTAAATCATCTTACAATCCGATTACCAGACACGCCATGGGGTACGGACATGAACGTAGCTTCGGACAATCCTCAAGTCGTGAAGTCGCCCAACTATCCCGCTTCCTATCCATCGAACCTCCAAGTCACCTGGACCGTCACTGCCAGCGAAGGTGAGCTCATCCAGGGCGTCATTTCCTCCTTCGATCTGGTAGCTCCCAACGACTACCTGGACGTCTACGACACCAACGGGCAGACAGTCAGAAGGAGGCGGGAGGCCCCAGAGGGCGCTACACTGCTTCTTCACCTGACCGGACCGGAAGCAAGCCTTACCAACACCACGTTTGTGTCATCGAGTAACGCAGTGACGCTGGTTTTCGTCAGTGATGCCGAAGACGAGGCGTCTGGATTTTCCTTGGTGTTTACAGCAATGAATAATCTAGGTTAGTGTTTTTTCCCATGAATTATTGTCCATATTTGTTTTCATTTCTTACAAACTAAGTACTGTAAACCAAAGTTCATAAGATATCTATGGATGGCTGAATATTTTATGTTTTGGAAGATCTGAAAGAAAGCTTTCGAGTCGGTATTTCAGAATACGATGTTAATAAACAAATAAACTAAAATTATACACTTGTAGGCCGAATAATGTTTTTGCATAGAGCCAGAAGGGCTTTAAATCTGTATCAAGGTATATGAATTAATTTAAATCAGGATTAATGGATACACGTGCACTCGGCTTTTGTTTTCAACAGCTTATTGATTTAATTATGATAAGACAAATGAAGAGATTATCAAAACTAGGTAGGAGAAAATCTCCTGTTTTGACGAGAAGCAGAGGTAGGATGTATTAAACGTTTTTATCCAAGGGAAACCATCTTGAAGAAAAGAAAAACTCAGAGATCTAACGCAGCTGACGTAGAGCAGTCGCCCATTTGATTCATAATTATCATGATGATAGCGTTCGATGTTGATTGTGAACAAAAAAACAAAGAAACAAAATTTATTTTCAAAAATGTCAATTTTTCTTATAAGAAATTTGCGAATGTCGGACTATGAGAGCCAGACAAACCTCACGAGGTAATTATAGTGTCCCTGGATTGATGTTTGCAAGAATCAAGCATGATTTCTGCCCTTTTTGAAGAGATTAACGGTAACACCAGGTAGTGCACAAAAAGTTGTTAAAACGGACCAATATGTTTGTACTTATGACAGTGTGTTTGTATGTGTGTAGTGGTGGTTATTTTACCTGACTGCTAAGAAAGCACAAATGCTTGTTAGTAAGCAACCGGAGGGCCGACGGCTTCAGGTCCTCTCCGAGGGACCATTGTATGTTGATGAGGCACTCATGTGAATATTATTTTCACATCACTTTTAGTCACGAATTTGGTTTTTACTCAAGAAATTGTAATTGAAATCACAAAGCCTGCACTCAATGTTTTTTATCTTTGTGTTTGATTCTCTCGTCAAATTTAAATGTTATTTGTATGAATGTGTGAGTAAGGGCAACTATATGTGGGTATATTTGATGAACCTGCCATGAGCATTCCTGCAAGCGTTAAAGGGTCCATCAAAAGAAAGATAGAATCATGACATGAAGATGTCAGTAGGCAATAATAATGATACCGTCGTCTTTCTGCTATAGCGTCAAAAGTAGTGTTTAACCACTATTGTTTTTGCACTGCCGATAGAGGGCTCATGTATGCACGACGTGCTGCCACGCGTTGTTGCAATAGGGGGAATTATATTATGAACAAAACAAACAAATTAGAAATGCAGCTTTTTTAATTTAATGATACAGGGTCCAGCTTGACATACCTGGCATGCACTTTTACATTGATTCTTAATACGCTGATGAAATAATATGTTTGCACTTTTCTCCTGCAATTCGATGAAAATCTGTCAGTTTGTTGACAGTTTTACTTTGAAGTGTGTCAATACAATATGTTCTATTGCGCCTGACCCTTCCCTACCACGTAACCAAAGAAGTACACTGTGGAGATAGGTTATACTTTATATACCAGGTACATGAACATACAAAGATTTTTTAAGTTTTTACCTGTGATCAACAAAAGGCAATGACCAGTAGACGGAGTTACCGAATAAGTGGGCGAGCGAGCCACAAACCCTTGTAACTCGTAGGCGTAACAAAAGGTTTGACCTATAACACTGTAGACTGCATTTTGGATAGGCCCTAGCTGTATCTCCATGTACGTTGAGTCACAATTGCTTAGTGGTATATCAGTGGTCTCTTAAACTGGTTGGAAACCAAGTGGATGCGCTAGTGATATTAGGTAAGGCATTAATCCTCATTATACAAAGTCCCTCGGGGATGACTTAAAGCCGTTGGTCCCCTGGTTGCTAACTTCCAAGAATGTACATGCTTTTTGAGCATTCAGGTAAAACACACAAACCCATTTTGTTTCATGAATAATACTTTGTGTTTCTTCAGTCCGCATATAAGGCCTAAATTATTTTACTTTCAATGTTGTAGATTCATGTTATGCGGATCCTTGCGTTAATGGAGGCTCATGTACTGTGGTTAATGCCGAAACATACAGATGCGATTGTCCAGAAGGATTTGTCGGAGAAAATTGTGAATATGGTAAGCAATTGTTCCTGTCTGTTTGAATACAACGATAAGGGAATAAAAGCAAGAAGGGCATATTCAAGGCCGACGCTGTTTCATGCAGTTTTCAAATTTGCAGAAGCGCATATTTTACATTGTTTTCTAGGGCGTATATTGCATAATGTGTTATAGTTTTGTATACTTCTCCATGTCATGTTTTAATTTAAGCACTTGTAAAATGCTAAGAAATGGACTTTAACTCTTCAGCTTTGTGTTATTTCGTTGTAGTGATTTTTGTTTTCGGATATAAAAAATATATCTTTCTTTGGGTTAAAAAAAATTTACCCTATGTTTATTTTCGTTTGTTTGTCGTGCTGTTAACAGCAACTGGGATAAATCCCAATTGAAGTGATAATACCTTCTCGCTGCTCTTACTCATGGCACAAATGCAAACTTTTTATGTGAGGGGGTGGGGTTTCGGGTATGGTTCTACACGCTATAAATTCGGATTTGTAATTTGCCCTTGCGTTGATTTGTTGAAGTCGTTGCATCGTTTTAAATTCACGTTTTTTCCCCTTCTCTCTGCAAATTTGCTCAATTATTTTTGATGATGTATAGCTGATTGCACACTGAGTGGATGTTATCATGGAGGGTTATGTAACACGGGGGAGTTGGGGGATCCTGAGTGTCTTTGTGCTGTTGGATACACAGGTGTTATGTGCCAGACTGGTGAGAGCTCTTCTTCATTTTTGTATTTATATTTTATTCTCCTCCACCTTCTTCCTCATATTCTCCTTCTATCTTCTTTTTCTTCTTGTTCCTCTCCTTCTTTTTCTTCTCCTTCTTCCTCTTCTTCTTCTTCTTCTTTTTCTTCTTCTTCTTTTTCTTATATTCCTTTTTTTTCTCCTCCACTTCTTTTTCATATTCTTCTTCTTCTTCTTCTTCCCCCCTATTTCTTCTTATTCTCCCTCTTCTACTTTTTCTTGTTATTCTTGTTCCCCCTTCTTCTCCTTTATAGGTATTATGTGAATTAAAAAAATCAGTATATTCGTTTTGTGACTGAATAGAAAAAACTGAAAGTTACAAAATAGCATTTGTAAAATGAGGTTGATGAAACAAATCAATTAAATGACAGTAATGAAACAAATGATTATATGATCCTCGTATCGAAAACACGAATACAATTTTATTTCAGTGTCAGATGGATTAGTTGTGCCTCTTGTCCAGAGCTATACCTCAAATGCCCTCGCAACGAGGCCATTTTTTCTATGCATTGAACAAATAGGAAATACATTGCCTACGTTTCAAATAGCTAGTTATCAATAATTAAAAGTTAAAATACACATTGGTCGACATACTACAGTCGGTTATCAGAATCATTGCATTTGATTGACGTTGACCAAACTCGGAGAAATGTCGCAGTTGTTATTTAAAAGTAGTGTTCATAAAACAGTTCGTTTTACGCCTCATCAAATAAGCACCTTTCAGACGTTAACAACATTTTCTTCTTTTACATTGTCCTGAACAGAGATAGACGAATGTGCAAGCAACCCCTGTCAGAATGGAGGTACATGTGAGAATTACGTCGCCATATACAGATGTATCTGCTCGGCCAATTACACTGGCCAGCAATGCGAAAATCGTAAGTTTAAAAACAAAATGTATCAATTCGAACTTGATTTGGAAATATAAATGAATGGTTTCTGATGGTTGATTAAATGGGTATATAAATGGTATGTCCATTTTCAACGGTATTCTGTGTATCAATGTCAAGAACACGTCATTGACAATGTGCACTTTTCTTTCATTACAAAGATTAATTACAGCATTCTAAATAATAAACATTTTCCAAAGTGTTTGATAAATCGATTGCTCCAAGTTTTTACGTTACTTATAATTTTCTATCATAATATCTTCCCTCTTGGTAGTTGAATCATACTTTTTAAATCAGTTCGACTTCTGAAGTACGCGCTTGCGACTGTGACATTAGAATATCAATTGATGGGATTTAGAGTAGCACAATAAAATATGTAGTTTTAAAGTGATACAATAAATCAATCAATAATTACTTCACAGTTTAATTCCCGCAAAGTTGGATATTTAGAGACGCTTATTGAAAGTTATCACTTTGCTTCTATATTTCACAGGTATTCTTGGTGCCACACAAGCACCAGTAACGGGTGGCGTTCAAATGGAGACATGGTTGATCGTCATCATCGTCCTGGCGATCGTCATCCTTCTCGTAATCAGCGTCCTGATCACGGGTCTCTTCTGCATGCGTCGCTCGAAGACGCCTAAGCTCTCCGACCGCGAAAACTGGGAAATGAAGAATGGCGCCCTCATCACGCCCATGGTCGCCCGACCAACAACGCGACAGAACGGACGCGCCCGTGTGCACGATGAAAGCATTTCGCCGCCACCAGTATACGCAGCGGTCACGCCCCGCATGAAACGTCTACAAGCGTCCCGAGCGCTCGCCGCGGCTGATGGAGCATCGCCAATTCCTCGCCAGGGCGATTCTACAGCTGCACGCGCGGGATCGCGGGCGATTCATTACCAACACCATAGTTACCGGGAGAATGGAAACGTCCCGAACGGGCAGGTTACCACAAGCACACCCCAGAGGCCCGTGCCGGGGGGCTCAGGCACCCGGCATAGTCGCTCCTACAGTCTTGAAGGGGCGCAGAACTCTGGTTATTTTGAAGACGATCCTGATTATTCTCCAACTCGAATTGAGCAAAGCATGGCGGAAGGCGATGATTATAGTATTTCAAGCGCCGAACTTGAACAATATATGGTCAGCATGGCAATGAATAATACAAGTAACCCTAACAATGGGCCGAACTGAGTGATGGAGTGACTACAAGAGAATATAAATGTATACTCGTGTACAAAATTGAAAAACGTGCATTTGTAACTGATGCGGGCAATCGATTGCAATTGTTTGATATTTGAGAAGAGTATATTATTATACCGGTAGTCAAGTTAGTCATTCATTTTGACTCTGTCTTTATGAGACTGGAAATAGTTCATTATGATCATTTCTATCTCCGAGATGAAAATAGTGTGTTGTTATGCAACAATATATATCACCTTGGGTTATTGACCTTGAAACTATTATTCTATATTTGGTTATGCAGCATTTAGTTGACTTGAAGTTAAAGAATGAAGTGGTACCGCACTTGACGCATTTTTTTAAAGCCTTTTTTTGTTGCTTGATTTTAGATATTTCTATTCATTTATGTTAAAGAGTCATTTGAAGTTTGTATATTTTTCATGTAAGTTTTATACAATTTATTATGCAATTCTGATGTACAACATGTGACTAATTTTAAAGATCTTCCTACGTATTAGAGAGAAAATGTCAAGAGAGATTGAATACATATCAAATTGTATCATATCATTTTTCGTGACATATAGTAAAGTTGAAAGATCAAAAGAAATAAAGCAAGAGTGCAAACAGTAATTTCGATTTGATTGCCATCCAAAAATATGCTGAACAAATTATATCGGTGACGATGAAGGAACAAAAGAGACACTTTAATTCATTTTGATGGGTGTGCTTGTTGTGAACAGTTTCATTAATGTTGTGTTCATGAACATTGATGTATGGTATTACGTATGAGTAGAGAGACCAAGTTATTTGTCTTTCTATATTTTTGTATGCTTTTTTAGATTAGGTAATTGGCGGCGTATTAATTGGTTCGAGTATTAATTACAGGTGCTACGTAAAGCACCATCTGTGTTGAAGAAATGAAATTAAATAATGAATGCTTGCCAGTATTTTATGTTAGGTTTGCCTTTCATTTTCAAGCACCAAATTGTAATCACCTGATGTTTCTTGCAAAAGCCTAAATGGGCTTTTTAAATTGACATTTTTATCTTCTTCTTTTTTTCCGAAAGGAAATGATCAACCCGTTTTGAGATTTAAAAAAAAAAGTTTTAAGATATTTTTGACAGCTTTCTTTTGTCAAAGATTTAATTCTGAAAATTTCGTTTGTACTTTTTAATCTTATTTTTATAGTTGTGTTAGTTTTTTCTCTGAGATGAAATGTTTGCAGTTAACTTCAATAATTATATATTCAAAGCAAGCCCTCCATAGATTGCGAACTACCCATGCTAGTGGCGTGAGAGCTCCTATTTTAAGGTCATATTGAGCCAGGACATAATCCAACGAAAACACTGCAAATTCTTTAAAAGGTTATTGCCCCGTTTCACTGGTGAAACGAAGAATTTGAAGTGACTTACACAAGTGTACTATTGTTAATGGGAGAGGGGATAATATGATTGTTATTCTGGTTAAAATGAAGTGAATGATAGCCTATGTGTGTTGACAACAGTGGTTTTTAAGAAATTAGATATGAACATGGTATTAATACATCATTCGTCAACAATCGTGTTGAGCAAATATGAACAATTCAATTTAAAACATGTTTTTAATGAAATAAAAGTCGAAATGCAAGATCACTATTTCTTTTATTCCCACTTCCGATTTACAGAAGTTCATATTTGACTTAATACAATCATTAACTTCTGTAAATCGGAAGTGGGAATAAAAGAAATAGTGATCTTGCATTTCGACTGTATACGAACAATTTCAAGCTGCCTAAAACAGCAAAATGTCTTCCCGAACATCAGAACAGAAGTGTACAACAATTGTTACATTATATGCGCATTTATTTAGAATATCAAACGATGATATTCGTTTTTGTAGTTATTTTTAATGATTTTTCTTTAATACGCATTTAAATATTACATTGCGATTCAATGCATCTACTATTATGATGTAAACGATTACTTTTGGGCGATTTTGGCAATGGAGTGCTGATTTTGTTGTAAGATATATTTCATTATGGCGCTGAAAACAAAAACACCTACATCTGTATAATTATGTAATAACCTATTTCGAAGGGCCTTCATTATTGTATATCTTTATCGCAATCGCTGTTACGTGCTACTATAAGGAACACGATATAAATATTTTTAAAAGGGAAATTGGAGCTTAAATGACGCGTGCTGAATGAATAAACATTACCAATATTTGCAATTCAAATTTTTCGAGTTATTTGCTTTTATCCTGTGTGTGTTCTACTGGGTAATTCAAATCCATGTCCGACATAAACAAAACAGATTTGTATAGTAAACAAATATACCATGCACTGAGAGGCTCTAGTTGAAATTATGGATCGAGGTGGAAGGAATAGCTTTTTCTGTCGCCGGGGAATCCACAATTTCACTAATGGCTTGAATCAGTGCATGATATATTTGTTTTATATTTTTCAAACCAACATTCATACAAATAATAATACTTTTTTTCTATGACGTCATCCATGGTATAGTGCACTATACCATGGACGACGTCACGGTTTATACAACACCTAATATCACATTTTTCTTATCGGTAACATCATTATAATGATATGTTTGGTCACATGATGCTATGTTGACCAATCACTGAACAGGATTGTATTGATCAAAGATATAATATCGTCTCTTCGGAGCCGGGCCTTGACTTGTATGCTTCAACATAGACTGTACAATGCCCATCTAGCTCTGAATAAGGGAGTTTACAGATAGCACAAATGGTACAAATGACCCCAAATATCCACAGATCTTTTACACATGGAGAAGTTCCACTGTGAGCATCTTATACCCCATTCACAGTGGTTTTGAAATTTGTAGCGGCGTTGTAGCGGAGCGGCGACACCGCCATAACACCGCTACAAATGCATTCACAGTAGAAAAGTTATCCCGCTGCAGCAGCGGGATAAATATCATGTACCCATTCACGCTGCAGCGGGTGATTTTTATTACCTCCGTAACAAACACGTGTATGCATGGCTCATGACCCGCGAGTGACCCCGATATGACCGGAAATACTTCAGCGCGGGGTTTTCGATTGCTTGAAATTGCGCGCGCTAGCTGTACTTTTTAAAAAACTAGCATTTTTATTGCTTCCAGTCAGAATATTTTAATTTTTTGAAGTGTGAAATATTTTTATTTGGATAATTATAATATCTACATAATAATAAAATCAATTTGAATCCACTGGTTACTTTATTTCTATTTCACTTTATGTTCCCCATTGCTGGAGAAAAGAGGTCAGTGATAGGTAAGTAAACAAATCACACGTGTTTGTCGCGGTGTTATAGCGGAGAGCCTTCACACTTGAGTAAACACCGCGACGGCAGCGGGACGCGTCTTATTTTTTCGTACCACGGCGAGGCCAGATTGAGCTCGCGAGGGAAACCTGCGCATGCGCACTCGCGAAGGAAACCAGCGCATGCGCACATGGAATCCGGTTGGGTGGTCAATAGGGTGATAGTAATTATACAAATCAATCCTTCATCAACTCATCGTCAGCTCAATCGGTAAGGACAGCGTGTTACTAATAGCACTTTGACGTTGACTTGAGGGTTCAAATCTCAGTTTATTTAGTTTTTTTGCCTTTATAAATAGTGAGGCAAAGCAATAAATAATCAAAGTCTGATTGTTTGTGACCACTTTGCAAGCTTACGTAGCTTGTTATGTATGAAAATGAGTACATACTGGAATCTGGCCTCGCCGTGGTACGAAAAAATAAGACGCGGGCCTGTCCCGCTGCTGTAGCTAGGCGAACCTAGCGATAGTTTGTCGCGGCGTTATCGCGAGGCCGGTGTTATCCCGCGATAGTTTATAACGGGTCCGAGCCTTCACACTGAAGACAACACCGCGACAGCAGCGGGACAGTCCCGCTGCTGTCGCGGTGTTTGAGGCCACTGTGAATGGGGTATTAGAATAATAACTGCCAAAGTCCTAGATGTGCTTCATGAATACCTTATGTTTGCCCTCTTGAAAAGAATACTTCCACCTGCGTATCTTAGAATGTACCGTTGGTGCATAAATGAATAATGTTACATAACTTTCATGAGCGCATATCCATTATTCATCTCTGTGGGTTTTACCCTTTTGGTACAAATGACCTTTATCTGCTTATGCTCAGACTGCAACCGTAAACTGGCTTATATAGACGATGTATCATATTTATAATCAGTTTTGATAAACAGCAAATATAATATCGCCATACACATGACATGTTGACAACACCCTAGTCTAAAAAAATATTATCCTGGATATACTTTTTTTAGACTAGGGTGTTTTCAACATGTCGACAAAATAAGAGACTGAATATGATATTCTTATGAGATAGACAATGATTTCAAAACAAGAGAAAGAGATCATTTTGATTCTATTACATTTGACAATAATGTACGTTAATACAAAATATAATTATACTTCGCATTAACGTGCACATTAGCCTACACGTATATGATTATGATATAATATAATATGATATAATGTAATGTTATATAACAAATGTAGCATAATAATTATACAATATGATATAATGTAATATAGTATAATATAATATATAATATGAAATGATATAATATAGGAAATTATACTGTACTCGCACCATTAACAAATTCATTACAATACCGAGCTACTATTTTGCGGTATATAATTATACCTCCTAACTAACATCCATTAAAAATCAAGCTGACCTCGCATTTGACGTCCTAAATATGGAATTAAAACAGAACCATACTTTCAATAACTCGTCAGCGGTTTTCAGTAAATGATTTTAATCCTAACGGTGAGCAAATAGACTAATATGAGGCTAGATCGGTGGCTATTCATCCCCGCATTAGCTCACGGTCTGTAACAAACTGAATAGGGGGCGCTTTACGTGTTTGTCTTTCCCCATTAACACGGGCTGCTGAAGCCTTTGAAAGTGGGGTAAGCTACACTAGGTACGTTTAAAATGATATGATGATAATTTGCACTCGAAAGTGGCCCGATAATGGGTGGGATTTATTCCAGCGCGTCTAACGCAATTACACACCACTTTAACCCTTACCAGAAGATGGTATAGACGGGACCTTTAGGCATGCTTCTACCAAAACTAGTGAATTTTTCCCCCCGGAATTCGAGAGAGCACAAAGCGACGGACATGTATATATGGCGCTTCAGCTTTAGTCAATATTGTGGTATTACGATATTATTTCCTGTGTGTGCACGTCCGCTAGCTTCGGGGAATTGTTCCCCGATTAAAGCGCTGTTAAATTGGTGTAAGAGCGTACGCTTTTATCTGCATGTCGGATCGGATGGTGCGCTGGGTATTGAAATGCGCGCACTTAGATTTTCTCTGTCCAAAAGACATGCCCCTCTATACATCAAGTAGCACCGCCCCATTACAAGCGGCACGTGTCGCCCAAAAGCACCGTTCAACCAACGAACATTAGTTTACAACTGAACACCACCGACAATGAAGGGGCTAGAGAACAGCTGTGATAAGGGCGAAGAGGAGGAATTCAATTTTAAATTCTTGAAGGAGAAAAATGAAGATCGAAACAAATGACAAAATATATGACTAAATGCTTTGACAAATGTTCTCCGGTATTTAAAGTCGATAGCAACTTTCATCTGATTTAAAACGTCGAGGGCTGATTGAAAGGGATTTTTTACTTTGTATGTTTTGGGGTAAAGGCTCCAACCTGCTCATTATTTCTACACAATTCACCTTTTAACTGAGACCCCCCCCCCCCCCCAGTCCGATCCTCCTACCCTTCCGCCTCTATCTCTCTCTCCTCTCTCTCTCTCTCTCTCTTTCTCTCTCTTATTCTCCCTCCATTCCCTTTTCTCTTATACAGTCTTAGCCCCTTCTCTCTCTCTCTTTCTCTCTCTTTCTCTCTCTCTCTCTCTTATTCTCCCTCCATTCCTTTTTTCTCTCACTGTCTTAGCCCCCCCCCCCCCGCTCTCTCTCTCTCTTTCTCCCTCTCTTCTGCTCTTTGATTATTTAACTCCTACCTCCTAACAAGAAGACCCACGTATAGTAGCCTAGAGATGAAGAGGGAGAAAACAGTTATTCTGAGAACAAAATATACCCCGTCAAATATAGATCTAATATCTACATTATCTTGTAACAATTTTGGAAGCGATACTCAGAAGATTCTTGAGGCGTTCGTTTCTTTCTCCCACCATGTCTTCAAACCCCATCGATGAACCGGCTGAAGGTAGAGACTACGCATCAAAATCTGACATCATTGCTCGCGGTGTTGACGGAGAGCGTTTTGACACTTGCGCCGTCGTCGTCGGGCCAGCATTTGCGATCGTCCCGTCACGCCGGATCCCCGAGCAAATCTCTCACAACAAACATTGCAAGGGGAAGTTGTTATCATTGACTCAGTTTTCTCGCCTCCCCCTCAAAAGAAGAAATCCCCCATTTCGAGAAATTTATTTACCGTGGCTTTTCCGAAATAATGAAATTAGTTGACACACAAGCTATGCGAGATTGATCGGCTACGATGTGATTTGACGTGACGTGTTTTGTCATCGTCTGACAGAGAATAGTCTTAGTCTTCCCTTGAGGAGACCTTATAGGAAGTTTGAAAGAAAGTATGAAACATAAAGTAAAAAATAATGCAAAATTGTTTTGTGTCAGTGTCTTGGTGTCATGCTTACCTTGCATATCGAAATATGTTGCCACCAGTCAGTATATAGGCTTATATAAACAGGCTCAACATTTACATTTGTGCTTTAAATAAAAATCGTTTTGTTTGATTGATTATATTGTTTTTCATTTTGTTTCTTTTATCATCACAAGGATTAGATTCATTTGGTCTATCTTTGGAGAAAAAAACCCTCTAATGACATATTAGTAAGTAACAGACATTTTAGATGAAAATCAAATCAGATTTGAACATGAATTTATTGTCCTCCCAGTCAAGACATTGATAGGTCTGAAATATTAATTCAATATCATGTGTAGCTCTAGTTTGTCATGTAAAGTTGACTGCACCACTTTTTTTCACACATTCATAAATACTTTAAATAACAAGGTGTACACCTATTTAATAGGTATGCACTATGCATAACCGATAGTTTATTCAAAGGTTTTTCAACAATCTAGATAACATCATGAAACATATCGGCTAGATTACCCTATAATCTTGTAAACATCTGTCGTAATTATTTCAAAATAAACATTTCCTACCCCCCCCCCCCCCCCAAAAAAAAAAGAAAGCAGGGACCGCGTCTGAATACGCAGACTACATCTCAATCGAAGACGAATCGTCGACGTAAACCGATCGCGACTAATTCGGAAAGGACATCGCGCTAATTTGCTCTAAGTACCTCTCGAGCCTTGTTTATATAGAATCGAAATATATCGCAAGCGACACGTCCATTCATTATCATCTTCGTGATATTGACGAAGAAATGTATACTGATTAGAAACAAAAGAGGATTTGCTTGGGCTCATGAGCACCACATCCGTCATGTACATCGACCATCAATCTTTCACCGTGAAGGTTTACGATGTTCTTTTTTTCTTCTAACAATGCGTTATCTTTGTCCGTATCAGCTAGTAAAAAAAATGTGATTCAATTTTCGATCATTTCTACTTGTTCTTCTCTATATCATACTATATCACTTTCATTTTTAGAAATAGCTGAATTATTTATATGATTATGATATCCTCCTATGGAATCGTATAATTATGTTTCCATTACTCCCTTTCCTAGAATTTTCTTCCCAGTATCATTTACCCCCCCCCCCCCTCTTTCTCTTCACCTCTCTCTCTCTCTCTCTCTCTCTTTCTATCTCTCTCTCTCTCTCTCTCTCTCTCTCTCTCTCTTTCTATCTCTCTCTCTCTCTCTCTCTCTCTCTCCTTGTAATAAATGGAAGCGGAAACGATACCAAAACAAAAACACAGGAATCAAGTGATTTCATGAAATAGAACAGTTCCTTTTTGGTAGGGTGGAGACAAACTACAACATTCATCGAATGCATGTTTTGTTTTGTTAACGACGTCGCCTTTTAATATTATAGTGAGTACACCAAAATAAAAACACGGATGCGGCACGAAGCGACAAAAACAAATAAAATAAAGCTTTGACACAGAAAACTCTCAATGGTTGGCATGGTTTGGAATAATCGTAACGCAAAATTTAGGCTTCTTAAAATTTAGATGGCAAGTTTTTATTAACTCCTGTGGATGAAAAACAAAGCAATCCCAGACTGCCATCCTGTTTGGACATAACAGGGCTTATCAAGTCACTGCAGGGGAAAAGTAAAGTCAAAGCTTTGGCGTGTACACTGTAAAAAATAATTTGTTCATTGGTAATTTTTACGTATTTTTTCCATGTAGAATTTACTTTAAACAAATTAGTTTTGCCACTTACGCACTAAACTTAAGTCTTGCTAACTCAAACTTTCAATTTAGTAGAACATACGTGGAATATTTAAGTAAAATCAAATACATAAGAACTTTAAGTAATTTCAGCTTGTATTAATTTAGTAATTTTAACTCAAAATCAGAAATTATACGTATTACTCAAACAATTTATGTTGATTATTCTTATCTTTTTAAATTAAGGACCGATGCAGTGCGTAATAGAAATATTTACATAATTTATGAATATTCATTAAGACCAAATTAAACTCTTTTTAAAATAAAACAATTCTTTTTTTGTGGTTGAATGAAAATTTAAGGACTTTAAAACATTTACTAATTCATTTAACATGGCTAAGCAAAGACAAGACAATGTTTAATTGTTACCGAGTTCAAAACAAATCAAAACTTGATATTTCAGGAAATTGTCAACCAATTTTCCTTTTAAGATGCTACGATCAAGTATATATAAAATTTGGAGCCTTTCAATATGTGTCGAATCTTAATCTTAAATAGAAGTAGTGTTAGTGATTAGTGATTAATCTTAAATAGAAGTAGTGAATGATTAGTGGATGTTACTTGTTAGATTAGATGGGTACCAAATCGTGCAATAGGTAATCCTATCAAAGCTTTTTTTTAATTATCTGAAATGATTACAATACTTAAATTATTTACGTTAATGTAACTCGATTTAACTGAGTAAAAATTTATTCAGCAAAATAAGTAAATTCTACCTAAGATGCCGTAGGTAATATTACTTAATACAAATAAGGCAATTCTTTTCCTCAATTTTATTGAGTTATTTCGACTATTATTTTTTTACAGTGTACAGTCCATGACAGTGGTGGCGCCGCCGTTCCTTACACCATTGCTCTGAATGTGGGTCGGTGTATGGTGGTCGTGGGTGTTTTGAGGGCACATCTGTCATTGGTGGCCCGTATTAACTTAAGTAAACTTGTCTAAGGCCTGGGTGTGTCCAGGCGCGGTGGTGATAATGATGGGGTTTATCTACTCATCTCGTAGAGTCATTTGCAGGGGGTTTGTACAGGAGCCCGTGTCAATATCTCTCCATCATCGTACGTCGCCCGACGAGAAGAGATGATAACATTTATATGGAGTTGGGTTGGATGGATGGAGAGAATACTATAGCAATAGATATTGAAGGGAGATGGAGAGAAGAAGAAGAGGAAGAATAGGTAGCTGTTGAAGAACAAGAAGAACAAGTAGAACAAGTAAAAAGAAGAAGGGAATGAGTAAAAAGAAAAAGAACGAAGACAAGAACAAGAACAAAAACGAACGATGATAATAAGAAGAAGAGGAAGAAAAAGAAAAGAAGAAGACAAAATAACACAAAGAAATACGTGAAATATGGAGTTCCATGAGAGTTACAAAACGGAAAAGGGAGAGAGAGGGAGAGAGAGAGAGAGAGAGAGAGAGTGAGTGAGAGAGAGAGAGAGAGAGAGAGAGAGAGAGAGAGAGAGAGGGGGGAGGGAGTGGTAAAGAGAGAGAGATTAAGAGCAAGAGGTATAAAGATAAAGCAATATACAGTTCTTTTTAAAAAGTGATAAATACCAAAAAAAAATACAATGATATATCGCGACTTCAGTCTCATTCTGTCAGTTTGTTCCTTACTCATGTTTCTGAATTGCTTCGCTTTCTTCCTTGATATCTGTTTTCGTGTGTTTTCACATTTCCGCTTCTTTTGTAATCACTCCATTTTTGCGATTTTTCTTTCCAGTACTGTTCACGATCCTTCGTTCTATATTATCATCCCTTTTTTTATTAGAAAAAATCTACCATTGGGGAGGTTAATGAAATCGCGTCATATATCACCATTAAGATGTTAAACAACCATAGAATATTTTACGCTGTCTGAGTAAAGATGGTTGATGGAATTTAGTCGATGCCTTGCCTCTTTGTATTTTCCCGCTTATTTTGCCTCTATCTCTCTCTCTCAGTTTCTCTCTCTCTCTCTATTTATCTTTCTCATTTGTTTTCTCTTTTCATCTTTCCCAATCTTACAATGCCTCTCTCCCTCTTTTCCCTCGATCCCTTTCTTCCCATGTTTAGCTCCTTTGCAATTGTTTTCTTTTCTTTATAATGGAACAGAAATTCTTCCATTACTGTGAAATTATATTCCTCATCTCTCTCTCGCTATCTCTCTCTCTCTCTCTCTCTCTCTTTCTCTTTCTCTCTCTTTCTCCTTCTCTCGCTAACTCACTCACCGTAACTCTCACTCTTATTCCCTATCTTTAAAAAGTTATGTCGCTCATTCGTACTAACCACTTCGAAACCCCCCCCCCCCCCCGCGGCCCATTTATGTTCCTTAATTTTCAGTATTTTTAATTTGACGATCGTACTTGTATACATTATGCAGTTATTATTGTACACGTGATCTATATAAGAATTGTACATCTTATGAAAGCAAAACACTAAAGCAAAGGAAACCAAATATTAGCTCGATATCATACATAAATCATACTTTTATTTAATATTTATTCAATCATTTGATACAAAAGAAAACAGCTAAGTAGGTAAAGAGGATCAACAATGCCTCTTCCATCTTTGCATCACTCTCATAACGTCAAAATCTTTATGTACACGGCGTTATAATGCTATACAAATACGTTATTCATGATGTACACACAACCCCATGGATGCCGATATTTGGAGCGGAAAAGAATACCAGGGATCTGTGCGCGTATCATGCCCCGTCTCCGTGTAGCGCCCCGGTTGACCTTGGCTTCACTTACACTGGCATCTGTCACAGTATTGCCATCACAAAAAACGATGAAATATAGGGGGGAAAGTGAGAGGCATTTACTTTAGACTTGGAAATCATCAAAACGATGTAAATTAGACATGTGGGGGGGATAAAGGCAACAATTATCGTATGGCCTAAATCCTGATTTTTTTTCTTTCTAGCAAGAATTTGAATAATTATCTTGAAATCGGGAAGTCGCTCCCATATGATATCGTATCAGATAATAAATCATTTTGTAACGTTTATGTAGGCTCTAGTATGTTCGTCAGGATATGCCTCAAATGCTAATAGTTAGAAAGATTATAGGTGAAGTTATAGTAACTTATCAAAATGGTTTTTCTTTCTTTGCTAATTCTTTCGAAAACGAACATACAAATTAAAAAAATTAAAAAAGCATGTAGCGTCGAAAGAGACGATAGTCATCATGAAGCTATAAAGTGCGTTTGCAAGCAAGAAGGCTGAATATCTTTTCCGATTTGAAGTTAAAATCAGAAAGTCGCTGCTATCTTTATGTCGGCTAGGCAAAGTATTGTTTCATATTTTTTTCAAAAGTTATATGTCCCATTTACAGCCAACATCAAATTCTGTAGAACTTTACAGAAGTTGTGAATATGTCACCTTATTTTAAAATATCTGTGAAATGTATACGTTAGCACTGTAGTATTTAAATCATGCAAGGAAATCTGTTTACTTTCTAGACTTCACTGTCATACACTATTGAGTGACTGGCTGACTTCGTTGTTTTTTTGTTGCTAATAACATACATACAATGAGCTGTAAAGGGTACATGAGTATTTGTCTACATCAATACCACACTTCTTGAACTGATTGAATCTTTGCGCAGCACAAAACGTACACCGTTTGGTAAAAATGTACACCATTCGGTAAAATCTACTTAAAGGATTGCAATCCTTAAAGTTGATTCGGCAACTAACGGTCGTTATTTTCCCACAAAAATATATTTTCAAGCCCTTTTTTTTAAAGGGAATTTCTAAATTAGTATTATCTTTCAAGGGCCGGTGGAATGTTTTCACCTTTTCATGTTTTGTCCTGCAAATGGGACATAGTACCTTTAAAAATTAAATAGTTATCACATGGTAATTACAATTGTGGCATGCTTGCCGATAGTCCTCTGATTGAAATGCTAATTGAAAGAAGGCAGCTGTAAAATGTCATCAGAATTTGCTGCGCCTGTCTCTTTCTTAAAAGAAGATTAGAATATCATCTTATCGAAACTGGGTTAATACCACAAAGCGTTTATATACTGGCCATTTTATACCTCAATACACCTATTTGAGAATGAACTGGATATCGTCAAAGAGAATACATCAAAGTGTTGCTATGTCAGGTGGGAAGGAAATGCTTGCAGAACGGAAACAACCATGACTCCTTTTGTTTTTTGTTTAATGAGGACAGATGCCAAAAAATAGAAAGGAATCACGCCATCACGGCAAAACAAAACGCGAATGGTTGACTTTTCATCATACCGGAATCGACACGGGATTCCGCCGCAAATTGGCGCCAATTCTACGCCTGGTTTGCGGTGAACGGGGTGCGATCCTATGCGCTGAAGAGCCCACGGCTTCTTCTATAGCGCATCCAGCAAAAAACCATGTTCTAGAATTCCCACATCTTCAATAGATCCTATTTTGACTGATTTCTTCCCCTTCTCCTCCCTTGTTCATTCGTTTAATTCAATCACGTGGATGTCGAGTTATCTCCTGGGGTGATAGTGGGTTTCATATTTTGTCCTCCAGGGGCCGCACATCACCTCCAAACCGTCCCCTAATTGGGATTAGTACACAAGGCTGCTTCCCCGTGTTTATACCGCCGTGATTGGCCGGCAAGCTGCGGTTGAGGATTTGCCTCCGAGCTGCTGTGATTAAAAACATCCCAAATCCCCATACTCCGCCTCCTCCTAATGTCTTAAAACAATCACAAAACCTTGGGGACATTTTCCCACTTTGGTAGCCCCCTGTCCCCAGATTGGAGATCAAAATGTGAAGAAAAAAGAAAAAAGGGGCAGGAGAGAATCTTACTTATTCTATTTAGTTTGTTGATTTGGCAAATTGTTGAATGGTAGATGCAGATTAGAATGCCATAACTGGTATCATGAGCTGAGAGCCAGAAAGTCGTAAGCTAAGGTAACTCCCTTCTAGCTCTCCTCTGATATATTTCAGTTTTGACACTACCATCCAGTGTTGCTATAGAAACGCGACACCCATCTTTTTGTCAAAGGCAATTCTGGCAATGCTTATTTTTTTTTCTTTTTATAACAGCGCATAAAAATGTACGCTACTTAATATGTTCATTATAAATAAGAATCAATTGAGAAAGAGTCGTGTGATTGTATTATGAACAACATTATCAGTCCAAAATTTGTGTTATGTTGCAATAATAATTATTAATAATATTTTAGTTTATCAATCCTTGTCGTTTCACTTTGAGATTCATGCATAAATTATAAGGGTACAACTAATAATGTTAAAGATATAACATAGTGATGAATAGCTCAACTTCCTCTTTAATCAACGTTTAAACTTTAGGAATACAATGTTGAAGTACTTTTTAATTATGCTATGACGTTATAGAAATTAGTTCCAGTAGAGCCAAGAAATTAAACACCGGTTGAAAATGTCTTTTGAAAGTAAAAATCTGGGTATTCGGAACCGTTTACACTCTAACCTTTTTACCTAAAATTTGCCGATTTGTACGCAATTTATATATTAAAACAAAAAATATATATATATAGGTATACTCTTTTTTAAAACACTCATAACAGTGTGGTCTAGTCATTTTTAACACACATTTTCCAACGACAAAAACTTGTTTAAAACATACAAAACAATTGCGGGACAGTTTACATTTGGAAATGGAAATTGTAATTCAATCTTTCTCTCTAACCAGAGTCTCAGATTAACCCATTAGCAACTAGACATTTTGTAAAAATTGCCTATTACTCACTGAAAGAATTTGCAATATTTCTCTCTTTTTGACATTTTTCTGAAGAATATGAAACCTGCGCTATTTTTCGATGCTGAATCCTACTGTAGACATCGTAAGGATTACGCACGCATAACATAACGGTAGACCCTAGAACGGATACTATAGCGCGTTGAAAACGGACGAAAACGGACGGGCGGTTTCGGGCGGTTCAGTGAGTAAAAGGAGGGGCGGTTTCGGGCGGTTTAGTTGCTATTGGGTTAAATGAGAACGTACATTTTCTTAGGATTCCGTTTCTATCTTTGATTATCTAAAACATTAAACTGGACAAAAGTGGACAAAAGATTGAACAGAGAGAATCATTATTTTCTTCGAATTAAAGTTGATACTGAAGTTCCAATAGTTTAACATTAGGAATCCTGCAGTTTCTTAGTAATATTCAGAGATTTAAAAAAACAAAGCATAACTGCCTTACGCTTAAGATTGTTTTCTTCTAAATAATGTTACTTAACTGGTATTATTGTTGTATATATTACACGTGAAAATACAATCCTGTTGGTTTAAATAGGTAAAGTACACTGTATAAACAGTATTTTTTGTTTGCACTGTCACTTAGAAAACCTCCAGGATCTATTTGGTGTACTGATACGGCCGCATGGTTGCTCTTCATCCTTTTTCCTAATCAATACTCAATTTCCTTCCCAAAGAAATGATTGAACAGAGATAAATAAATAATTAAAATGATTTTAAACACAATCTGACCGCAAGTTTTATATTTCTTTCTTTTTTCGAAAAGCGAGAAATGTACCACACTATACCATATCTAAAGATTTGAAGAACGTGTAGTCTACAACTGATGCAATATACGAGAGTCAGATAAAAGAATGTTCACTTGCTTCATGATTTCTATTAGTAGAAGGTCTATCGATACAACGATGACACGACAATGATGATGATGACGACGATGATGATGACATCATGGATTGCATACCGTTTCGACGACAAGAAATTGGGAGATTGATGGCAGCCGAGGAGCTTTCGAGGATCTTACTTGTGAGAGGGTGCCCGGCGCTGCTGTTGTTCCGAACGGCAATGTCGGGAGCGTGGTATGCGGGCGACATCGGGTAGGTGGTCGAGGGCAGGGTCGGTGGTAAGCAGAGCTGCGGCTGGTTCATGAAAGTGAAAATCCGCCTCATCTCCTCCAGTGCATTAGCCTGCATCAGGATGTAATTCTTTGCGAGGAGAAGCGTTGCGATCTTTGACAGCTTGCGAACCGACGGGCTGTGAGCGTACGGGATAACGCCACGGAGATCGTCCAGGGCGTCGTTTAGATCGTGCATCCGACGTCGCTCTCGAGCATTGATATTCAGTCGAATCTGCTTCTGAACTCGCGGGTCGCCTTTCTTCGTCAAATGCGGCTTCATGCCCTTCTTCCCTGCCTTCACTCCATCTCGATGTCCGTGAAATTTCGTGCTCGTCGACGTCGAACTCGATCCGCGGTCTGACCGCTCTTTAGAACGCGTCACCGTGCTATCGACGTCGCTATCATCGTCGCAATCCCACTCCGGATCCTGCATTTTCATGGTCGTCGACATCGCTTTGTTGAAGATCTCTGCGGTGCCGCAATCGCTCATCATCCTCAGGCATTGAAGAGCTCGCTGTCGAGGGTAGTCGATGCTCGATGTTTCGTGATCGATGACCTGCTTCATAGGCTTAAAGGGCTGTCCTATCATCCCGATGTCGATGATTCGCTGGTTCTCCATTTCAACAAGGAGATTTTCTTTTGTTACTATTCTATTGTCGCAGTTAACGTACGTGAGACAGCTTCTCGAACTTACTTTAAATCAAAAGTAACTCAAAATTTAACTCTGTCCGTTTACTCTGGAGAGAATCCGATTTTCATACAAAATAAAAAGGGGGAAATATATTTTGGCAAAGTTCTTCACCAATGCTGTCTGCTTTTTTTCCCCTCAGAAATTATGCTTTGATAGTTGACAGTCCTTTTCTGTGTAAGAATGCACCTACTTTCCCCGTGAAATCCACGAGTGCGTCGTTATGAACAAACTTCTTCGATTCAATATCCTCTCTCATAAATCCGATTTCTGATCAATTAGCGCAAATTAGTAAAAAAAAAAAAAAAATCTCCTCACCGAACACCGAATTTCAGAGATCCGCACAGAACCAAACACCGGTTGACATAGATCGTCCCAATCACTGTGGTTTCCATATAATGTAGTTTTTGTGTCAAATAGTGTGATGCGGCTCTCAGGAATTGTCCTCAAAAATATCTGGTAAACTCCCAATCAAATGGAGATTACAAAATTACTGCCACTTTCAAATAAATGTAGTTTTTGTGTCAGATAATGCGATGGCAGCTTTCAGGAAGTCTCCTCAAAATATAGATTACAATGTCGGACAAGTCCAAAGTTGGTTTACCAGTTGACGGTATATTCAGTCAATCCTTTTGATTCTCAGGAAGTCGTATTAATAAACATAAATTGTGTACAAAATCACAAGTAGATAGTCTGCACACATTCTGACATTTCACGAGTTGTTTGATGGCGTTTAGTCAAATCAAATTTGATTTTGATACGGCGTAGAAAAATTCATGGAAGCATCAATTTCTGCCGACACGAGATGCGAAATCGCGAAATCGAGTTGTTTGAGGAAGAAATACGCGGAGACAATCGGCGTTATTTGGCCATCTTCAGTAATTGGTGTAAGTACTTGACTGTCGAGAGCGGGTTGGAGTGGGATCGGAAAGGAACCGAGCAAATCTCCGCGGTCAAATGATCAGTTTTTGTCATCTCGCTCGTCTGATAAGTGGCTCTCAATCGCTGGAGTATCCTTACCAAATCATCCCTGGAGATGGCGGCGATGCGTGCCCTGTATCCCAGTAAAAATACCCCCATCATCACCATTTCACTCCTCCTCCGACATGCTAATACTATAGTGCTCACTCATTGGTGCGCAAATCTATAGACGAACAAACATTCCGCCGCCGAGCTCTCTCCGTCTCTTTCTCTCCCCCCCCCCCCCTCTTTCTCTTTCTCTCTCTCTCTCTCTCCCTCTCTCTCTCTCTCCCAGCTCCAGTCGAAGTTCTTAGTTTTTCCAACCACCTCGCCCCTACGCACCCACACTTCACTCACATTTACTTTCTCTCATCCGACCCCCTCCCACCTCTTTTCTCTCTCTCTCTCTCTCTCTCTTTCTCTTTCTCCCCCTCTCTCTCTCCCTGTCTCTCTCTCTCTCTCTCTTTCTCTCTGTATGTCTGTTTGAGCATGGACCTACTATGGTTTGAGTCTCTCTCTCTCTCTCTCTCTCTCTCTCCCTACCTCTCATTTGCTCTCTCTTTAACCAAGGAGTCCTGGGTCCTTGCTTCAAATGAAAAATATTATCATTCATTAATTTAGAAGGATATATCATGATGTAGAGTCATTTTATTCCTGTAAATCTTCAAATTTTAGATCAAAATGACCAAAAGATTATCATGCATCTCCTTTCCGCTATGTTTCCCAAAAGATTGATAACGAAGTCTTCTTCGGTTATCCAGTAAAGATGAGAAAAATATATACAATTTGGAAGTTATTTAGAACAAAAGTCATGATTCTGATTTTAACTACGTCCAATTCAAAGGTGTATCCAACAGTTTTTACTAGCATTTTTTTTTCAATTCATATTCTTTATAGCATTTTAACTCGATACAGGATTTAAATCAAATACATGAAGTTATACTAATTGAAAAAGTTTGATCAATTTAAAAGATATGCCAAACTCCACATGTACATCATAAGGAGAAATGAAACCGCATAAAATTGTCAGTTTGTGTTCTTCCTGATCACTTTTTAGGGTATTCTAGTGAAGTTTATTCTATTAAAGTTTACTCCGTATACCATTTGGAATTGATGTGCGATCTTTCATTTAAAATGTCACAAAGGTTAAGTTAAAGTAATACCTCAATATATTATTATTAGAGCGAGTTGCACTGTTGCCTTACCTTCTCTCGTCCCGTCTCCATCCGAAAGTGCGTATGATGCAAAGAAGAAAGAGAGAGAGGGAGATAAAGAGGGAGAGAGAGGGAGAGGGAGGGAGAGAGATAGAGAGAAAGAGAGATGCAAAGAAGAACGAGAGAGCGGGGAGGAGGGAGAGAGAGACAGACAGACAGAGAGAGAGAGACAGAGACAGAGAGAAAGAGAGAGAGAGAGAAAGAGAGAGAGAGAGGGGAGGAGAGAGGGGGGGGGGGGGAGATAGATAGAGGGATAGTAAAATGATATGCGATGATAAATCATTTTACACTGCCTGGTTTCACAGGTTGACAATGATGACGATGGTAAGATAGAAAGGAGAAATAGAAAGAAAAGAAAAAGAAAGAAAACATAGAACGTAATTAAAAACAAGGAAAAAAAAAAAGACAGAAAAAAGGGGGAAAAGATAGTGATTCCGATTGCTTTCAGACAATCAACCTAGAGCAATTACAATTGCCTACACCTTATTAAATCTGCGAACATTACAATGACATATAGCGGAATCCGAACATAATTTCCGTGCAACATTGAAATTACTTTTGAGTTACTTTTGAGTTGATTTTAGAAAGTAATTGGGATAGTGTTGATAGATTGAAAGAAATACAAAAAGAAAGAAAGGGGGTGGATATACGGAGAGAAAGAGATAGAGAGAGAAAGACGGAGGTTGATATTTCCATAGATAGAGAATTCCAAGGAAAAAAGATTACAGCATAAAGATATGATAGATTTGAAAAAGAGAGAAAACAAAAGGGAGAAAGAAAGAAAGAACTTGAAGGGGATATATCCATAGACATGTACAATTCTAAAGAGAAAATATGACAACATAAAAATAGAGCAGATTTTAAAAGAAAAAGAGATAACAAAAGGGAGAGACAGACAGACAGAGATAGATATAGAGAAGGAAAGAGAGAGAGAGAGAGAGAGATAGAGAGAAAGAAAGACAGGGAGAGAGAAGCTCAAACACCAGGACTTAGAATTGATTAATCCGTTTTCGGTTGGCTAGGTAACCACGGGTGTTCAATAGGATTGCGTTGCCGGTGTCGTCTGCAAGTTCAAGGCTTGTAAAATCATCAGGCGGGCCTTTTGAGCGATACTTAAGTTGACCAATCTCCCGACGCTTGTCTGCCCAAATCAAACAAGGAAACCAATAGACATTGAGTCACAATTTCACAGTATTGATATCCTTTTCCAATCAGATAATGAAAGGTGGGAGACAATTTAGGAATGGATATAGGGGGAATGAGGTTTCGGTACTTTTATAGTTGCCCATACAGTGATTTGGAAAATCGTAGTTTTAATCTGGGCGCCGCTTTCTTTATAGCGGATTCGACTGATATTGAAGTTATGTGGCGTAAAATGGTGTGATCTGACACGCTTACAGTGTGATTATGTTGACCCTGGAAAAGTAGAGACATGTTTCGTATTAAAATATAGATTTAATTTCATTCCCTATACTACTTACAATTTAGCAGTGCCGGAGGAGGACGATTTGGTTTATCATTCAATTTGGGCTTAACCGCATTTTTATTGTCTTTCTAACATTTCAATTCATTCAGTAAATCGTGCTTGCCATTTATTTTTTTCAGTAAGTAAAGCAGCAAATAGAATCCTATCAGACAATGTGGTCTTATTACTTCTTCTTCGAATGCGTTATGACCTGCTCTACTACAAACTGAAGAAGCATAGACAACTTCAATGGGCAAGTTGATTGGTTCTACACAGCAATATGACGCCACATAGGACATGAGATGCTTAGTGGCAGATGGCCTATAACCTTTAGATATATAACCAGATAGATTATAAACAGTAGATAACGTAACAATAACGTATCCGGCAAATTTGAGTATACCCATAACAAAAGGTGGAATATTTTAATGTTATACCTTTACAAAGTTGTAGTTATAATACAAGCCTTGATAGCAAAGATAGATTTGGCATTCTATGATACATTTATAGTAACGGCATATTGATGTCATGAAAACGGTGAAGGGTACCAATTATCTGAACGAGCCTTCAGGGTTCACATAGGAAATTATTATGTTGAGCGGTAAATAACATTATTATACAGGAACATAATGATTGGGAAAAGGACATCAACTTTGTCCTTTAAGTCACATCAAGTTAAGGTCCATTATCTCATCTCGGTTTGTGTGTGTTTTGAACGTGTCAACGAGGTATTTTTGTAATCAGACGTCAAACAGCGACTGCATCTGGCCCTGGCTTTCCCGCCAAAATTGGTTTTGTGGTGCAGTCTGCAATCCGATGCGTTTATGAGAAGTTTTCGACGATTTTGGTATTTTCATCTCAAAAAATTTCTCAATCTAAACATTAATTCAAACGTTACTCCTCACTTTTCAGTTTTACTCTCGATATTTTCTACCACATAGCCTACACTTGCTCCGTTTACCGTTCATTGCTTACTTCAGTCCTCCTTCTTTCACATGATTTCAGTAGAACTACGTTACTTTATGCTATTAAATTCTGATATATCTTTCTAATTTGTGTTCCCATAATTATGTTGCAATAAGCTATATTTCTCGTAGTTATACAGTTTTTTTTCTTCAGATTCAATATATCATGTTATGCTATGTTATATATTACATTATGTGTTATTAATTTGGTTTGTGGACTTTTGTAATTCGGCTTAACGCTGCAATGAAAGTTTTATTTGAAATATACCATTTTGAATTATATTGAATTGAATTAAGAAAAACGTGGACATGCGAACAAAATTATTCAAACTGAAAAAAATACGTAATCGAAATAATGATAACCAGTGATGAAGAGATAGAGATGAAGATATAGAAAGAGAGAGAGAGAGAGAGATCGAGGCAAGAGGACGGAGTCACATTTGAATATTCAGATTTCTTTTGCGATGATAATTTGTTATCTTCCCTGATTTCCTTTCATTTCTCTGCATTTGACTGATCTCTTGCATACATTAAAATTTCTCGTTTGTTTTTTTCCCGCCATATCGTGACCTTGAGCGGATAAAGAAAATCCCGTATCTTATTCACCTTGTAAGGTGACAGGCAAAAACAAAAATGGCAATTTAATCTGCGGTGAAGATGCCCCTAATTGATGTATCATCTTTCGAAATGTCATCAAGTACAAGAAGGGAATCGAGAGAATGGCGGGATAGTGGATGGGTTGGTAGGAGAAGGAGGAGGAGGAGAAAGGGGAAAGGAGGAGGACAGGGATGGGATGGGGAGGAAAAGAGAGGTAAGAGAGGTAAGAAGTCTGAGGAAGAGGAAGAAAGAAAGAGAAGAATAGGATAACCGGATGGGAGAGGTGGAGGAGATGGCGAAAGGCGAGGAAGGGAGGGGATGAAATAGAGGGGGGAGGTGGTGGAAAAGAGGGAGAGGGGGAGCAAAAGGGAGGAGGGGAAGAGGAAGGTAAATAGGACGGGATAGAAATGGGAGTTGAATGTGGAGGAGAGTAGGAAAATGGAAGAAGGTGAGGAGGGGAGAGGTGCAGAAGAAGGGAGAATGGAAGAAGGAGGAAATGGAGGAGAGTGGGGTAGAAGGGGAAGGAGGTTCGTCACTGGAGGAGGTGGAGGGGGAGGAGGGGAGAGGAGGAAGAAGAGAGGAGTAGAAGCAGCAGGAGTTTTGTGTATAAGATCACAACTTAACAATATAAATTAGGGGCTTTATTGAGGTTAACAAGCATAACTATGTTTCCAGTTTTGAGGCCATGACTAAGAGATAAAACTGGGACGTTGAAATTAATGCATCTAGAAAGAGCTGTTTACAATAGCTTTTTTATGTTTTTAAATAAGTGTAATATTATCACTTAGTGCCAATATGGTTTCAGACCTGGGCACTCTACATCTAATCCAATTATACATTGTATAAAATAATGTTTTAACAACTTTTGAAAATAATCATATCTTAATGGGCCTTTCTTTAGATTTAAGTAAAGCATTCGATACATTAGCCCACACTTTTTTATTGAAAAAAATTATATTATATTATATTATATTATATTATATTATATTATATTATATTATTGAATTAAAAATAGAACCCAATTTGTACAAATAAATCAAGATAAAGCAACTACCGATATGCTTAGATGGGAGCGCCTCAAGGATCCATCCTTGACTGCCTCTTTTATTTATTATATATGTTAATGACATGTGTAATATTTCTATAACAAAATTTCTTTCTTTATTTGCTGATGATACAAGTTTTTATATGTCTATTTCGAATGTCCAGGTTTTACCCAAAAAAAATTAAGCAAGACATTTTTGAAACTTTCTAATTGTTTTGTATATAATAAGTTGGTTTTAAATTACGATAAAACTAAGTATAATGGTTCTTACAAATACAAAATATTGATTGTAACAACATTCTTTACGAGTAAATGACCATAAATTTGAACGTGTAGATACTCTGAAGTTTTTAGGTATTGTAATTGATCCTGAATATAAATGGCATGAGCATATAAATGTGATGTGTAATAAAATGGAAAAAATATTAGTATTTTGTGTAAAGTTCATTTTTATCCCTTAAATATTTTGTAAATGTTGATAGAAATAGAGCGTGGGTTAGAGAGAATAGAGGACAAGTTAGAATGAGGGAGATAATATCGAAATAGTTCGAGAGAGGGAGAGAGAGGGGAGCAAGAGGGAAGAGGAGGTAGGGAGGGAGAGCGCAGAGAAATGGTAAGGAGGGTTAAAGTGATGAAGACTCGTGGAAATTAAGGAAAGAATTGTTGAGCATATGGCCGAAGCGAGACGGACGTATCTTGCAAGATCCATTACCGGGGCGTTCCGGGCCTCGCACGCATCAGCGCCCCGCTCTCTGCGGGGTGCTTTGCCTCGTTATTCATGCGCGAGGTGCTCTCTCGGTGTCGACGCTCTAAAAACACAATTTTCCCATATTCTAACCCATTGTATCTTGGAATAACTTATTATTCTCCATCTCGGCGCTTTCTGTCTCCTCTAATCGATCCGTTGACCTAATATTCGTTCATATTCAAGACAAAAATATGTCCCTTTGTCGTCAGCCGCAAAATTGTGTATAACACTATGATTTTGTATTGTTTTATTTTTTGAGGGGGGGGGGGGGGGGACCCGTATCATTTTGGATTTCTGAAAATTAGGGAACAGATGATATAAGTCTACAGCAATTATCAATGTTCCTGATCTTCCATTTTCTTTCCTTCTCGCTCAATGTCATTACGCCCCGCCCCCCTCCCCCACCTTTCTTCTTCTTCTTCTTCTTCTTTTCCTTCTTCTCTCCCCCTCTCTCTTTCTCTCTCTCACTCTCTCTCTCTCTCTCTCTCTCTCTCTCTCTCCCCCTATACCTCTCTCTATATCTCTGAAAAAGACCATCATCCGCACATAATATATCGGGAAAGCATTTTCTTTTCGTCACTATAGGTGTATTATTTATTGTTTAGTTATCATTGACAACATAATCATTGTCACTTTGAAAAAGTAGTACTCTTCACATCTAATGTATGTCTACGTGTCTTATTAATGCTATAACTGTCATGCTTATTTATTGCAATGTTAGAGTACTTTACATATGACATGTTACATGTTAATGAGAAAAAAGTTAATAATTACTCATTATGTTCATTGTACATTTATTTCATATGCATCTTTCCTTTTTAATAATCCCTATTCAAGTAATCATTTACCTAATATTCTAGATGAAATAAAAAAATAATTGAACCGAAAATAAATTCAATTTGATTAAATTGAATAGTATAAGGGATTACCACTTACAGCATTGCATTATCTTGGTAAGTAATCATAACATTTATCACATGATACGACTTAACGTGAAATAAAAAAAGGGAAAATTAGTTTAGACATATTTTTCTTTATACAACGGCAGAAAGGCGTTATAACAACAACTCTCTACCATGTTCACATGATCTGAATTTCGACATCCTGTGTAAAAGCTGATGAAAATTGAAGTTCTACATTCTTCCTCACTTTGTAAATATTGCTTTATTAAGAATTCAATACTTATTCACTAGGAGACCTTCATGTTAAAAATGCTTCAGAGAACATGCTATGTACAGTATGATCGCATCTCTTTGATGCTTATATGCGACAGTACTATCTACGACGAAGGTCTGAAAAAGCTTCCAGCAACGCAAGAGAAAGTATATTTAGACATGGAATTTTTATAGAGAAAAGTAATATTCATCCTGACAGGGTACGCTAATAATTGGTGTACTTGCATTGTGGTCCTTATTTCTACCCCCCCCCCCCCCCCCTAAAGCCGCCCCGCCTAGTACCGACTCAGAAAATGTTAAAGTATAACTGTAGAAAACGAAGATAAATCAGAGTCACTAAAACAAATTCTTGATTAGAGTTGAAGATTTATTAAAATAAACGTAGAATTAATAAATCACGAAGTTCATGTTTTGGGGCTGGGCAACTCATGTCGGTATCGTAACGGAAAAGAGGTCCCGCTCCAGAGACGCAACTCTGTTTTTATCCCCCCGAACTGACACGCCTCGTCCTCCCAAATTATTGAGGCGTGTCACACAGACGCTTTGCGTAATATCAATCCACCCATAATTAGTTTCCGTATTAAAAGGTCCTATATTTCTTGGCGAATTGACCCCCCCCCCCCCCCGGATATAAGGCGCTCCGGATGATCCGCATCTCTATTCCTCCGTATCAGGACAATTACCCCCTGGGCAATCACCCCCCGGAAAATTACCACCCGGAAAACTACCCCCCACGGACAATTACCCCCCAGAAAATTACCCCCCGGAGAATTACCCCCCGAGGACAATTACCCCCCAAGGACAATTACCCCCCAGAAAATTACCCCCCGGAGAATTACCCCCCGAGGACAATTACCCCCCAAGGACAATTACCCCCCGGAAAATTACCCCCGAGGACAACTACCCCCCGAGGACAATTACCCCCCGAGGACAATTACCCCCCGAGGACAACTACCCCCGAGGACAATTACCCCTCGAGGACAATTACCCCCGAGGACAATTACCCCCCGAGGACAATTACCCCCCGAGGACAACTACCCCCGAGGACAATTACCCCCCGAGGAAATTACCCCCGAGGACAATTACCCCCGAGGATAATTACCCCCCGAGGACAATTCCCCCCAAGGACAATTACCCCCGAGGACAATTCCCCCCAAGTACAACTACCCCCCTCTTCCGAGGACAACTATCCCCGATGACAATCACCCCCGAGGAATTTGTAACACTGTGACAAATAATGCGAGCTTCTCTCCAAATTGCTCTTCAAGAAAATTTCATAAACTTTCAATTTCTATGTTTTTTGTGAAGTTCATTTCAGTGTTTTCAAGTTATTCACTTCGATGTGGGGGGGGGGGGGGGGGTGGGAGTTGCCCAATTCCCCCGAAGTTTTGCTACCGAGTAAATAACAGAAATTACATTTTTTAAAGAAATTCAATAATACATTGCGCGCAGAAACAAAGAAATTAGGATGTAATATTTTATTTATGCATCCTCTGTCACTTTTTAAGCTGATCGTGTATTTGTCTTTGTATAATGGGCCCTCGATCATGATCCGAAATTAAAGTTTTCTTCACGTTATCTATATATTTATGTTATCTATATATTTATGTTGTCATGCGGGAGTATGATATGCGCAGGTCGAGGGTTCGAATCACGACACCGGCACTAATATCCTTTTTCAAGATATTAACCTGCACTTGCTACTCTCCACCCAGGTGTTAAATGGGTACCCGGTATTATGCGACCGTCATTGTTGGTCACAACGGTGTCGATTTTTATCCGTGGTTGGGGGGGGGGGGGGGGGGTGATAGGTGCCAAAATAATTTCGGCAATGGATCAAAGCAACCAAGAGGTAGAAGTGTGTGGCAGGTTGCACCCCCTCCCTTACAAGTTATTAATTTTTTCAAGTCACCCTCAATAATGATAACATTTCAGAGAATATGGGACCCATGTGGGCTTGCAACTTGGGTTATTATCCTCTCAAGCGCGTAGCAAGGATTTTATATTAGGAGGGCGGTAGTGAGCACGCGAAGCGCGCTCCCTAAAGGGGGTGGCTGCAGGGAGGGGGGTTTTTCCCGTCCCACGAGAAGCGCGGAAGCTTTGATGTTTCATTTAATTATTAGAGAAAGAAGATGATTCGTTGTACCGTTCTCGACTCTTAATCCTTGTCTAAATTCAATTTCTTTTGACCTTTAATTAAATTATTAGAGAAAGAAGACGATTCGTTGTACCGTTTTCGACTCTTAATCCTTGTTTGAATAAAGTTCCCCTTCCTCCGCGCGTAGCGCGGAAGCTCTGACATTTCATTAAATTGATAAAGAAAGAAGACGATTCGTTGTACCATTGTCGACTCTTAATCCTTGTCTGATTTCAGTTTCCCCCTCCCGCGCGAAGCGCGAAAGCTTTGACGTTTCATTAAGTTACTAAAGAAAGAAGACGATTCGTTGTACCATTCTCGACTCTTAATCCTTGTCTGAATTCAGTTCCCCACCCCCCCCCCCCCCCCCCCCTCCCGCGCGAAACTTCGACGTTTCATTACATTATAAGAGAAAGATGACGATTCGTTGTACCGTTCTTGACTCTTAATCTTTTTTCTTCCTACGTCCTCTT
This sequence comes from Strongylocentrotus droebachiensis, assembly GCA_035222895.1. Lineage (NCBI taxonomy): Eukaryota > Metazoa > Echinodermata > Echinoidea > Camarodonta > Strongylocentrotidae > Strongylocentrotus > Strongylocentrotus droebachiensis. The sequence goes on from JAVYIG010001976.1 coordinate 135,768, forward strand.
CCTTTTTTCTTTCTCTCTCTCTCTCTTTTTTTTTGGCCGGCGTTTTTTACGCGCGCCTGTATACGCGCCTGTATCCTCTCTGTCCCTCATATTCTCTCTCTCCCACTCTCAACTTCTTTTTTGCACTTGTGCGCTTCGCGCTTGATATTTAGCTCGTTGCTTTTTAACGCTGCGGCTTTGCATTTGGCGCACTGCATTTCTATGATGCTGTTGATTGAATAAATTGATCAATTCCTGATGAAGCCGTATGAGCGAGAATTCAATTTATTCTTGTCTCATATACGGATGTCTCATTTTACGTATGTATTATGAAAATGAGATAGCAAAATGTGTATATTGATGGTCATCTTGTAAGTAATAACCATTAACTACTCTAATCGGGCTCTCATCATTAATGTTTCTCTTCATTTTTTTTTTGATGGTGAATTGTTGGGGGGGGGGGATGATTGGACAGGCCATCCCCCCCCCCCACCTGAAATATTTTTTTTTTTTTTTTTTTTTTGGGGGGGGGGGGATATATCCTCAAAAAGTTGAAATAACGCTGCTCAAGAGAAATGTATTTCTATGCATTTTGAGAAGCGCTTGACAATTACCTAAAACTTACATCCTTCGTGGAAATCAGCAGCCGCACTGCCGTTGTATAACTTATATGTATTAAAGGGAAATGTTTAGTAACGAGGAAGACAACGTGCTAGTATTTGAGCGAATATGGGTTCATGAAGGGGGTCTTATAGGCTCGTAGCCATCTCTCAATGTATCAGATCGTCTTTTGCTATTGAATCCTGATTGTCCACGGGGGGCAGTTGTCCTCGGGGGGTAATTGTCCTCGGGGGGTAATTCTCCGGGGGGTAATTTTCCGGGGGGTTATTGTCCTTGGGGGGTAGTTGTCCTCGGGGGGGTTATTCTCCGGGGGGTAATTTTCCGGGGGGTAATTGTCCTTCGGGGTAGTTTTCCGGGGGGTAAATTTCCGGGGGGTGATTGCCCAGGGGGTAATTGTCCTAGAACCCTATTCCTCACATACTTCTTTCACGCACCCACCTGTGTCTCTTACATTCTAATCTTTCAAACAAGAGATGCAAATCACCCGGAGACCCAACAACCCTGGAAATTAATTCAATGAATATAAAAAGGGATAAATGTTGCTATGTCCGTCCACACTAGCGAGCCCACATGCTTCTGGCTATTACACACCTGTAATCCTCACTTCCCCTCTCATACTATTTCGATAGTGTGAACAGACCCGGCAACAAGGAAAAACCCTTCCAATTGTAATACAAATCTATTTCCCAAATTTGCCTAATTAAATTTAAGTCAACTGTGGCGACACGCCCAGCGACACCTAATCCAATCGGCCAAGCCGAAAAAGGAGAGCCAAAATTAAGAGCGCAACGTCTCGGAACAGGTGTTAAAAATAGCATACAAGGAATTCACCATGTATGTTTGTAAAAATAGTTCTAGCGAAATCTATCAGGAATTTGCCTTGTACATGTACGTCAATGAACTTTTGAGGAAAACGTAAACACGAGAATATCCATATCATTACATTTAATAAGACAATAATAAAGTAGGTTACGAAAATTGACCTCAAGTTCATTTCTTCAGTATTCGAGATTGCGATGATATTAGATTTGATACACGAACGAGAGCTTTAGTAAATGCGGTAACATTCTAAAAAATAACTTTTATAAACCTGTAAAGCATCATCTTGGTCTTGATACTTGGGCGATTGTCATTAATATTGCGTTTCATAGAGTAAGGCAGACAGACAGAGAGACGGAGCAACAGCTAGATATAGAGAGAGAGAGGGAAGTATGAGAGAGAGGGAAAGAGAGAGAGAGAGAGAGAGAGAGAGATAGAGAGTGGAGAGAGAGAAAGAATCAGAGAGGACGGGGGAAGTGAGAGAGATTGGAGACAGAGGGAGAGAAAGTGAGAGAGAGAGAGAGAAAGAGAGAGAGAGAAATAGAGAGAGGGGGAGATTGGAGAGATGGATCAAAGCAAGAGAGGACGAATGAAAAAGAGAGAGAGAGAGAGAGAATGAAATGAAGAGGAGGTGGAAATACTCTCAGATGTCAGTCAATTTATAACCTGGCTAACTCTCTAATAATAATACATGCATGGCCATCAATTCAATTTCATCACGTCGACGTCCTATCGACAAGCTCCAAACACTTTACATACCACACCTGTTGACTGGGAATTGTCATTCTCTCTCTAACCAAACATAAATCCTCTTACTTAAACATGCCACGACTATACATCAAGCTTATACGTCAATAATTTATGACATTGAGAAGGTGATTACTTAATCAAATCTGCACTGGTAAGAATAAATGAAACTTTTCTTTCGTCAGATTTCATCATGATTCTTGCACTATTGCTTCCTTCGAGAAGAGGGGGGGGGGGGGGGGGGTGGGTGGTGTATAGCTAGAGCAGGGTATGTTAAACTAACATACCCTGGCTAGAGGTGAAACTAGCCTGTAGCGTAGTTTAGGTCCAAATATTGCAAGGGAGGGGCACCTGGTGGTCTCATTCGATGGAAGAATTTAATATTAACAAAGTTAATGATAGAGGAGGAGGGTGTGAGAAGGCGGGATCGCAGATTCCCTTTTACACGTTCATTTTCCATTTCAGATTTAGAATTACATTTAGTACTGACGATTACATTGTGAAAAAGTTATGTTGGCCGAACTAATGAAAGACTGATTGTGTAGTATATACATTTATGAAGAAAGATGGAAATATGAAAGGAAATTGTCTCAATCTCCTACTGGCAGAAATCCACACAGAAATGGGAATGCACACGCAGATGGCATGAAAGTGTGGTCCAAAGTTAAACGTTTAAGCTTATTTATCGTCATATTTCGTAAATATAAGGATATTAGAAGAGAACTTATTTCGACCTGACATATTTACTCTCATTTTGATTTAAACTGACAATGGAACTAATGAGAAAGCTCACAGATTATTTTTCATCTTTCCCAAAACTATATTTTCTCTTTAAACTTTCAAAGACAACCATGAGTTATTAAATTAAGGTGTCCTAAACGTATAAAGTTGACATGGGGGAGAGAAATTAAAACTTTCAAATTAATCATGTTAACATTATGTATATCAACGACTGACAGTTTGAAGTATTATTTTTATAAAACGCTCAAAAGTCAATAAATCAAAATGCTTAATTAAAAACCGCGACAAAAATCTCAGAATGACTGATTGTTTCGTCATTCAAAGTAATCAATACACGATCACGACGGCTGATAGACAGATAGGGACAGTGAAGCCGGATGATATCGACATATTAATATCGACATGTGTAGAGATTCTCACAGAATTTGATACAAAAATGTGTATAAAAGAAGACAGGTTTTACAGGTTGATTCACATTCGTCCAACGGACTACACCGTGGTTCATTAGTCGGTAAGTTGATTTATTTCTTCTGATTTTGAAGGTCATGGATATATGATTCCTATTTTCTCGTCCAGTTTTCGTAAATGAGGAGGAGGGGAGTTCAATGTTATTAATTTCGTTTTGTGATATTTTCTGGTAGGCCTACATGAAAAAGCTATTAGGTCAACTTCAACACAAATGTTCTTGATGACAATTAATTTGTTAATGCACTTTAGAGACTTATTGCATTAATAATTTACTGACTCGTTGCCCTCATTATTATTATCATTATTGTTAATATTATCATTATTATTATTAATGTTATTATAGTTATTTTCCTTTTTTTATTTTGTGTATTGTTATCATTATTATTATTATCTTGGTGCCCCACACCGTGGCTAGAGAAAATGATGAAATTATTTCTTTCTTTCTTTGTATGGCAGGGTACATAATATCTGTTTCTCTGCCGTAGAACTCCAGATCATCGAAGTAACCATGCAGTCGTTTGCCGTTATTTGCCTTCTTCTCTCCGTCGCCGGAGTGATGGTCGGTGAGTAAAATAAAGGAGCGAAAGAAAGAAAGAAAGGCTATAAAGAAAGACACAAGGAAAGAAAGAAACAAGGAAAGAAAAAAAGAGAAAAAGAAAGAGAAAAGGAAAGAGGAAAGGTACAATGAATGAATGTGAGAAATACAGACAGAAAACAAAGAAAGAAATGAACAATGTTTCGGTGTTAAAGCGGGGCGAGACTCGAACCACGAACCTTTTCATCTATACAGTCCGGTGACGTATCCACTAGTCAAGACCACGAAACCTAGTGTGTATTTTTTACCAGAGCATGAGCGGTAACCACCCCTCCCTTTCTTTCTCTTAAATTTTGTTGCGTCTCTTTCTTTTTGTTTTATATAATGGCAGTTTCAATTAGAAATATGAATCACATTGTATTTTACTCGGTATTTAAATGCATGTAATTCAGCTCTTGAGCTACGATGTTTTTTTTCTCATAATAAATATATTTTCGATTCAACTGCTATTTCTGCACCTCGTTTCGTTTCAGAGGGTACATGCAACATCTACCAGATGACCACCATCCAGATCGACTTCTGTAACTATGCCGAGGTCATCACAAACCTCGTACCCGGGATGGTCTCCGCTAACCAGCTCCGTAAGTTGGCTTCCTCTCACTCACTCATTCCCCCGATATGTCTTGGTATCTCTCTCTCTATCTCTCTCTCTGTCTGTCTCTCTATCTCCCTCTCTCTCTCTGTCTGTGTCTCTCTCCCTCTCCCTCTCTCTCTCTCTCTCTCTGTCTCTCTCTCTCTCTCTCCCTCTCTCTCCCCCTTCTTTTCTGTTCCCGTCCCTAAACCCATACCAGTTCAGAGTTTTCTAGAGGTCGGAATTAATCAGCATTTCCTCCTCAAATTGCAACATTTTTTTGTATTGTTTCACTCATTCACAGTTTAAAAAAATAGAGTTGTCTATCAAATGAAACAGTGTAAGTGGAAATGACATAAAGTCCACAAGAAATTACCAATTTGAACATGAAAGTAATGATTATGAATGTCAATTGCGTTGCCCTTTTAGAGACTTCAATTATTATTTTCGATTAAATCGCTCTTATTCGTGAACGGCATAATGTACTGCAACAGAAATTGACTCAAACTCTCCAGTTATTTTTTAACGACAAATTAATGAAAAAAATCTGAAAGGTAGGGTATTCTACTCACACTACTTCAGATTTACGTATACGGTCATGTGCTACTCACAATGCCCTAATGTGTCGACATCCATGTCCCACTGTGCATCACAAACTGATGTTTGGGTATACAGGACCCGGAAATTGCTCCGTGTACGCCTTCACCGAAAGATGGCGCAATTGAAAATACATGGCAGCAGTGTTTGCGATGTTGGTAAAAATACCATGCCTTTATATGCACTTCCAGCTTACATTACATAATAACGTTTACGCATTTTTTTCTTAAAATGAACCGATGAAATAACACTTCTTGAAAATACTTCTGTTTCCTTTTAGAGCACTGTATTGCTAATATGGACAAAGACATGTGCAAACCAGGTAAGTTTTTTGTTGGTAATCATGTTTATGATCTCCTCACCATACTAATTTTGACATCATAATCCAATCCAATCCAATCCAATCAAAAAGATATTTGATATAGCGCCTTTTCCTTGCAGTTACAAAGCGCTGCACATACGCTCCACAATGTTTGGGCCACTTAGAAACATAAGTTAGACACTTCTCAGAGATCAGTAAAGTATAATACCAATTTAAAAGATAAACGAATAATATAAACGAATATAATGATAGTTGTTATTTATGTAGCACCGGTATCCAGCAGGTACTAAATTCAAAGTGCTCTACAAACAGTTATCTTCAATTTACGTAAAAGTACGTTATTTAAATCATTACAATATTAAATTCCCTACCCAAGGTACAAAACACAAAGTAAACATTCCTAATCACTAATTAATAATAACTTAATCTAAAACACATTTAAAACATAATCATAATACTAAAAGGGAATGTAACACGTGTACAACAAAATACTATTGTACCAGGGCAAATTCAAAATGTCATATTACTAGCATGATTTTTTTTTAAATACACAATAAAATTGAATGGTCTTTTTAGTGTGTATTAAGGTTGCCGATTGGGCTTTCAAGAGGGAGGTGGGCCAAAGGGCTGGGTTTGTTCCGCGAAATCCCCCACTGTATAATTTGTCGGAGGGAGGGGGGATGGCCAAGGGAAAATATGAGGAAATCATAAGAAAATAGACCATGGATGTTTCGATACAACCATACGTTACTTGCTTTGATTTACATGTTTATCATCATTATGCGATTTCAATATCGCAATACAAAAAATAGGAATGAAAATCTTGATTCAGCATCGGTGCTCTTTTCACTTTAAAAAGGCATGGCGAATTAAATCAACATTTTCAAACATAATGTCTAAGGACATGTCAAACACCAAACATGTCAAAGTAACTAGTTATGAATATTCATGAATCTATTCCCGAATAATCTGAAGAATATAATCCTAATTTAGAAAGGATTTTCTATACAAGAGTTCTAAATCTCAACACGGATAGCCGGGGTTATTTAACTAATTCTTTAAATTCTTTCATTTTCTTTTTCTTACAGTGAATGATTGTGGAGATTCCGGTAAGTGCCGATTGGTTCGATTTACCTTACGATTTCTTTACGTATTTCATGTGCATACGGTATTTATCAATGATGAAAATAGAACATCTATTGGGAAATGAAAGATTATTAAACAAAACTTATTTCGTCGACAATGTATACTCTATCTAATGCCTCTTTTCGCGACGAAACCTATTTTACCCACCCTTATCATTATGAGATAAAAAAAACAAGTCATAATAATCAATAAAAGAAATACCTTTTGCAAATCGGAATTTTAAATATATCTTGAAATTACTTCTATTTGATTACATTTAATTGCATCTCTTCCAAAATTGCCGTTTCCTTGATAGCCATTTCCTGACAGTTTTTGAATAAGATTATTAGCAAATTTTTGCTTGATTTCATTCTCCTTTAACCCGTTGACTTCTGTATTTATTCGAAGCCATTGGCTTAATACAGGGGCCAACGTGCTCCAAGAGGCGACGGGTTAAGCCCTACGTATTAAATCATTTAAAGGCATCGTTTAACAATGTTGAATCTGAGATGCACGGCCCTACATGTTCTCAGTGTCTTTGATATGGTGTAATATTGAAGCCCTAACAAAATCGCGTTTCAAAATGATCAAGAAGTGCCTCAAAAAAGGAAAAAATCTTTGAGTGACCGGTTTTACCATACTCATTTTAGACTGTAGTGTTATGAAAGCAGTTTTATTTTTATTGCAGCATAAGCTTAATCCAGGATTTTGTTTCAGAATCTGAGACAAAGTTACCGGGTCCCTTAAATTACCAATCACAAATTTCTCTTATCAGAGGTACCAAATTATGTTTTAATTTGCTAAATGTTGATAAAATGAAAATGTAAGTTATTATTACAAAGTTACCGGATCCCTTTAATTACCAATCACAAATTTCTCTTATCAGAGGTACCAAATTATAATTTATTTTGCCAAATATTGATAAAATGAAAATGTAAGATATTATTTCAAAATAATAATGTGTTTCCTTTTGTTTTATTACCAAACAGAAAACATGTTGAGCGAAGCACTGGGTAAGATTTCGGAGTTCAAGATTTGTAAAATAAAAATAAAATCGCAGCTAAGTGGTTGATAATATTTCTTCATCTCGTTTCATTTAAAATACGCTTCTAATACTGATGATAATTGAAATAATACTACTACTAATAATAATATTATAAGTAATAATAATGAAAATAAGATGAAGAAGAAGAAGAGGAAGAAGCATAATGATGACGATGATGATGCTGCCGATGATGACATGATATTGAGTTATTATCATGATTTTTATATCAAATTGATTTGCTAGATCGTCAAAGATATGATATATACGACATATTATTTCTGTAAATTCATTTATACATGTATACATTCAAATCGATTTTATCACATACCCAACACAACATATGCGACGAAAACGGATTATTAGGTCTATAAATTGTGATTTTCAGCTTACTTCAAATAAATTTCAGTATATATGTATCTATTTTGCATGAAGAAAAAGAAAGAAGCATAATATCATGTCTACATTTACGGGTGGCGTGATAAAATACATACAATCATACATTAATGAGAGAAAAGAAACATTACCTTGTTTAACCTAAGTAAATTTATAAACACGCATATTATAAACGTCGTAACATTATGTATTTTACCAAATCTTGTGAAATACTAAATTTAATTATTTTTAAATTTTCAACAGTACTTCTCGATAACATCTTGAATGACAACTCGTGTACTGGTAAGTTGATATTTATCATCAAGATTTTTTTTTAAAATAGGAACTTGGGCTCATATTCCTTTTTATATTTTAAATGCGGTATACTAAAAGGTAAAGAATCAGGGAATGGTGTTCTCCCTTGAAGTGTATACCAATCACTTTAAAAAAGGATTTATGTATAACTAGAATGTGTAAATTCAACCACATAAAAAAAGAAACATTGCCTGGCATTTCATGAGTTAATGGTTAAGAAGTATTAAGAAAATAAAGAATAGCATTAAACAGCACGTACGCGGACGCCAGGTCCGCCAAACGTTGTGCCCTGTAAAGCCATCGTCGGGTTAAGGGCTAATATTTTATCAAAATACGGGCCTTAGAGGTAACTTTAATGATTATCATAATCATAATATTATCATTCATGTTCTTTAATTATCATCTATATAGATCCGTGCACATCCACTCCATGCGTCCATGGCTCTTGCAACCGTTTGACTTCCCAAACCTACTCATGCGCATGCGCAGCGGGATACACTGGAACCAACTGCGAACAGGGTATGTACCATTTTGTTGTCGTTGTTGTTGTTGCTGGGTTGTTGTTTTTTAACTTTAGAAAAGGCCAGAGTTAATTTGTGGGCGTTTTAAAATAAATATACCTCTGCTACTTCGTATTCTAAAGACGTAGTTTTTCAAATACATTCTAGTTTAGTTTCATGATCAATCCGATTTGGCATAGGGGAGGAGGGCGGGGTATGTAAAGGGTTAATCAATAGAACTGGATTTGTATTTTCTCTTCTTGTTTTTAGACATCAATGAGTGTGCATCGAACCCGTGCCAAAATGGCGGTATGTGCGCCGATGGCATCAACACATTTTCCTGCAACTGTGCACCCGGATTTGGAGGAGGCCGCTGTGAAGTCAGTAAGTTTTGAGAAAGGAGAACTCGATAACAGTAATTTAAAGCAAAATACATTTTTGCGATAACTCAGATCGTGTACCCACTACTGAATTGTTGATAACATTATCGAAATTGAAAGGAAACAATTTGGCGGGGGTACCAAATTGGTATATCGAGTTATATCGACTCTCTAGTTTGAAAGTGGGCCTTCGGAACTTTTTTAAAGTGACACTTTCATGTTGTCATAAAACAAAATGACAATCATATAAGTAAATAGACTACATCGCTGTCTACATATGAATTTGTGGGTGCCCGGCTATTGGTAGATAATCTCAATTCACGATGACGGAGTGGAGACGGTGGTTGCAGCCTTCTCAGCTCCACACCGAATACGTCAATGGACGTAATGATGATATACTCGTTAAAACAATGTATCCCAAATTACAATGTCTTTAGAATGGCTCGTACGTTTCTCAGATTGTATGGTCTCCTTGTTCTTTATCTGTAGCAGTATGTATGATTGTCCTAGTCATAAACGGTTTGTCATTTAAAGGTCGTCTGTACTAGATTGGCCTGAAGGGATTATACCTACCTGCGTGGTCACTGACAGGTGGTTATCTCATCAAATCAGCTCTCAATCAACATAAGAAAAGGGCATCATGGGGGATCAACGGGTATTGCTTAGGCATTGTCGGCTGTATAGAGGGCGCAAGTGGCTATAAGTAGTGCAGTAGGGCTTTAAATAGAATTGTCTTGGTTGAAGGTAACGATTTCCTCTTTGTGCATCATTTTAGATGTCGATGAATGCGCAACTAGCCCGTGTATGAACGGAGAGTGTGTGGATGGACTCAACTCATTTACCTGCAACTGCGCACCTGGCTTCGAAGGAGCTAACTGCGAATTTAGTAAGTCCTCACCGATTCTTTTTTCTTTCTTAATAATTATGTACCTGTCATTAGCTCTCCAACAAGTCTCTAAGAAAAGATTGTTTACAATAATCTGATAATATCGAATGTCATAAAGTTGTTTTCCTTTATTGTATAATTTTTTCTGTCTCCGATTATTTTATCTTTGTAAACCTTGCATATACATATATTTTTGTTACTTTATTTATCTATTTATTAATTCTTTGGGAACCTATTTGTGTATATACATTACATGTACGGACTTATACCAAAAAATACTTTAAAAAAATATGATAAAACTATCATTTGTTTATTACTTGTAGACATCGATGAATGTGCATCAAGCCCTTGTGTGAACGGAGAGTGTGTGGATGGACTCAGTGCGTTTACCTGCAACTGTGCTGAAGGCTACGAAGGAGCTAACTGCGAATTTAGTAAGTCCTCACCAATTTTTCTTTTTCTTAAAGATAAACTTGAGTTCTGGTTAAAAAAAAAGAAAATGAATTCTCACAGAATCAAACGAAACTTACACTGAATGTTCAAGATTACAAATAAATGTCATTTGCCAAAAAATGTTGGTAGAAAATGTATACTAGCTGAGTAATGAGCACAGAAAGATAAGGAAATCAAGGTAAGTAGGCCCGACATCATTTTGTGTTGTCCCATATACATCTTTCTGTGTACAATGCTTGTTATACTTTACCAAGACTGGGTCAAATTTATTATGATTTTGATGACTCCAGAACCTTGCAGTACACACCAATACTTACATGCTACATGATCAACTTGTTCTGATCCATTCCAAACCTTTTCTTTCACAATACAATCGCGTGACCAGAACTCAACTATATCTTTAATATGTTTCTGCTATTGGCTAATTATTTTGTATTAAAAACACTGAAAACCTTGTTTAGATAATGCTTATCACATTAATTACAATATATGGATGACGACAGCTGCACAAATATTAAAAATTATAATAAAACTATCATTTGTATATTACTTTTAGACATCAATGAATGCGCATCTGGCCCGTGTTTGAACGGAGGAGAGTGTTTTGATGAAATCAACTCATTCACCTGCCACTGTGCCGAAGGCTACGAGGGAGCTAACTGCGAATATAGTAAGTCCTCACCATTTTTTTTCTTTCTTAAAGATAAACTTGAGTTCTGGTTAATAAAAAAAAAATCACAGAATCAAACGTAACTTACACTGAATGTTCAAGACTACAAATAAATGTCATTTGCCAAACAATTTTGGTAGAAAATGTATACTAGCTGAGTATGAGCACGAAAAGATAAGGAAATCAAGGTAAGTAGGCCCGACATCATTTTGTGTTGTCCCATATACATCTTTCTGTGTACAGTGCTTGTTATACTTACCAAGACTGGGCCAAATTTATTATGATTTTGATGACTCCAGAACCTTGCAGTACACACCAATACTTACATGCTATATGATCAACTTTTCCTGATCCATTCCACACCTTTTCTTTCACAATACAATCGCATGACCAGAACTCAACTTTATCTTTAATATGTGTCTGCTATTGGCTTATTATTTTGTATTAAAAACACTGAAAACCTTGTTTAGATAATGCTTATCACATTCATTACAATATATTGATGACGACAGCTGCACAAATATTAAAAATTATAATACAATATCATTTGTATATTACTTTTAGACATCAATGAATGCGCATCTGGCCCGTGTTTGAACGGAGGAGTGTGTACTGATGAAATCAACTCATTCACCTGCCACTGTACAGAAGGCTACGAGGGAGCTCACTGCGAAATCGGTAAGTGTTTGCAAATCAATTATAATAATTATTAAAGTAAGACTATAATGACAATTGATGTGCATTTTGCATGCAGTTTGCACAATCATTGCAAAGAAAGTGGCGCTATAGACCTTGTAGAAAATGACAATTTTGGCATAAATGATTAATTCTGGCATAAAATTTAAACGGGCTAATACCTGATATCACATTTTAAGGTAAAACATCACAACTGGACCAAATGTCTGCTCTTATAGATTGGTGTCGCCATAAAATACAAGATGGCGATTTCCCGAATATTTTTTATTTTCATCATCCTGCTCATATTTTCATAATGAATTGCTCTCTCGCTCTACCCCCCTCTCTCTCTCTCTCTCTCTCTCTCTCTCTCTCTCCCTCTCTCTCTCTCTATCTTTTTAACCCTCTCTTGCTATTGCAACCATTCCATATATTTACAGAGATCAATTTCTGCGAGTTCCTGCCCTGTGCCAATGGTGGAGAGTGCACCAACGCAGTTGGAGGATTCACTTGTATGTGTGCCCCTGGCTTTGCGGGAGAAACATGCGAAGGCGGTAAGAAAGAGGTTCACTGCCGACAATTTCAAAATTGTCTCTAATTTCATTTCAAAGAAATGTTATAATTCATGACGAGCTAAGGAGAGAGTGCGTGTCTCACCACGTATATCCTTTGTTAACTTCATACGCATATATTGCGACCTTACACATCCCCCTCCCCCCCCCCCCCCGTTATACTGCCTAGCAGTTATAGTAGTGAATTTAAATCAATGGCCTAGAATCTTTACATGCGGCATATAATACCATCTATCTCCTTTTTGTATAAAGATATTGACGAATGTGCTCGTAATGAACCTTGCTTAAACGGTGGGTTCTGTGATAATACACATGGCGGATATATCTGTGACTGTGCCCCCGGTTTCATCGGAGAACACTGCGAGACTGGTAGGAATTATTCATGTTAATATATATAATATGATGAAATTGCTTAATCTAATATATGAATTGAGTATCATTGAGACGTGCTCATAGTCATACTACATGTGTTTATATTTAATTTCTATTCTATTTGTAAAAAGATATGTCTATATTATTTGTAAATGTGGAACAAATCAAAATTGAACTTGAACTAGAACTGTATATTTATCTAACTTTGTTTGTAATTATTCATTTATATAATTATATATTCAAAGATAATAATAATATTATGATAAAGGTTTTACGGAATTTTATGAAACTAATTACCTGTTCAACCTATTCATTTATTCATTTATTTTGACAGATATCGACGAGTGTGCATCAGGACCCTGCTCTAACGGTGGAATCTGCAATGACTTGCCCGGAAATTATGAGTGTGTATGTAGCCCCGGTTTTTCTGGATCGAACTGCGAAATTGGTGAGTATATAAAAATGGAATACTATGAGAACTCGTATGAGGAAACATTGGCCACTCTCAAACTTTAATCTCAAACATGAAGTCATGGGCAGAGAGTATGCGTGTCTCACTACGTGTTTTCTGAGTTAAAGGTACTATGTCCCATTTGCAGGCACAACAAAATGAAAAGGTTAAATTCCAACGGCATTTGAAAGATAATACTGTTTAGAACTTTCCTAAAGAAAGGGGGCTTGAAAATAACTTTAAGTGGAAAAATAACGACTATTAGTTGTCGAATGTACTTAGGAGCTATAGAGCCAGTAATTAATAGTCTTGATTTTCAGACCATTGTACCGCATGGTCGTACGTTTTATACTGCGCAAAGATTCAATCAGTTTAATTTTGGCCATACAAGAAGTGGGTTATTGATATAGACAAATGCTCATGTACCCTTTACAGCTCATTTGATGTATGTTATTACCAAAGAAGAAAACAAGCCAGTCAGTCACTCAATAGTGTCTGACAATGACGTCTAGCGGGTAAACGGGTTTCCTTGCCTAATTTGAATATTAGGACACTGCTAACATTTAAATTTCACAGATAGGACATACATGCCATATTCATAATTCCTGCCAAGTTCTACAGAATTTGATGTTGGCTGCAAAAGGGACATAGTACCTTTAACTTCATACGCATCTATTGCGACCTTGCATTGTATCCGCAGGTAGAACTATGCCCGGTCATATTTTTTTACCCGCTATACTGCCTAACAGTTATAGTAGTGAATTTAAATCAATGGCCTAGAATCTTTACATGCGGCCTATAATACCATCACCATAATATATATAATATGATGACGCAAACAAATTGCTTAATCTATCATATGAATTGAGTTTCATTGAGACGTGATCATACTGTGTCCTTTGGCAAGACATTGATTTATATTTGCCACACTCAACCCAGGTGATGTAAATGGGTACCTTGCAGGGATTAATTCTTTGAAATGCTAGAGCGCCGAAATGGCAGCACAGCTAAAGCCTGGGTAATTATCTTCAAGTTTGGAAGCGCTTAGTGATTCTAGTAAGTGCTATATAAAAACTGAGTATTATTATTATTATTATTATATTCTATTTGTAAAAAGCTATGTCTATATTGTTTGTAAAATGTGGAACAAATTAAAATTGAACTTGAACTTGAACTGTTTATTTATCTAACTTTGTTTGTATTTATTCATTTATACAATTATATATTCAAATATAATTTTTATAATTATGATAAAGGTTTTATGGAATTGTATGCACCTAATTACCTGTTCGACATATTCATTTATTCATTTATTTTGACAGATATTGATGAGTGTGCATCAGGACCCTGCTTGAACGGTGGAATCTGCAATAACTTGCCCGGAGATTATGAGTGTATTTGTACCAGCGGTTTCGCTGGATCGAACTGCGAAATTGGTGAGTATTATGAATGGAATATAATAATAATAATAGTGGTGGGGATAATAACAAGAAGAAGAATAAGAATATTGATAAAAAATATTAAAACTACAATGATAATAATAATATTCCCCGGGCTCGACTCCCTGATTCAACTTAACCCTTAGAACTCGTCTCGGGTCACAATACAGTTTCAAGATCACCAAGGGCAATAGTTTTACCAGTGCCTCTCAGAGCAGTCGTTATTTGTAAAATATTACCAACAGGTATATATATAAAATTATGCCTGTTGATAAATGTTATGATATATGTTATGTAAAATCATGTATCAGCTCAAAATATTTAGACGTTACTCTTTCTCAGGTTATTAAGAAGGACGTGTTTTTTTTCTTCTATTCTTCTATTCATTTATTTATTTATTCATTCATTTATTCATTTTGACAGATATCGATGAGTGTGAATTAGGACCCTGCTTGAACGGCGGAATCTGCAATAACTTGCCCGGAGGTCATGAGTGCATATGTAGCCCCGGTTTCTCTGGATTCTACTGCGAAACTGGTGAGTATATAAAAATGGAATACTATAAGATCGCGTTTGAGGAAACATTGGCCTCTCTCGAACTAAAATCAAACATATAGTCCTGGGCAGAGAGCAAAGTTTTTTTTTAGAGACCTTGATGGTAGTAATTACATATTTGCAGATCTGACATTTAGGTTGAAAACATGGAATATTGCCTCGCTAAGGTGCAGATGAAGAGAAAATGCTGGTAACAAGCCATTTCCTTTAGGTTAGGGGACTGCATGGTGTTGAACATCTAGTAGAGGGGCACCAACCAATTTTCCTAAGTTGTGGTCGAGATGTAATATAATATGTTTAGTGAGGGTTCAAAGTGTTTGTTTTAGTATAATTTTTAAAGACGTAACATGTCATGAGTCGCAGTTAACCAGGTAATAATAATAGGAATAATAGCTAGTTCTTATATAGCGCTTTTCAGGACCGTAGTCCCTCTCAAATCGCTTTACAGATATATATACATAAACACACCAACACTACACATTGCAGACCAATTACGGACCAAACCACAAAGAAAAATGCCCTGAATGGCGAAGAAAAGATCGGTTTGGGGTCGATATGGGGTTATTTTGGAATTACGAGTGAGGTTTTAATAAACTAAATATTGCAATACTCTGTTTGTTTGAAGATATTGACGAATGTGCATCGGAACCGTGTCAGAATGGAGGGGTGTGTTCAGACTTACTGAATGACTATTCGTGTACATGTGCTTCTGCATTCATCGGTACTAACTGTGAGATTGGTGAGTGTTGCTTTAAATGTAGGCTTTATGCCACAGTAATTTCGTTAACTTTTTCTGTCCCTGGCGTTCCAATGGTTGATAATTATGTCTTATTTTGTATTGTGTACACTGATATGTAATGTTTTCCTTTGCCGAATAAATAACAATAATAATAATAATAAAGTATTAACACATCTTTAAGTGTATTGATACATTCATTATTCAATTAAAATTGTGTGGAATATGTGCAGTGTTAAATTAATGTAGTCACATCTGTATTACTACTGTTCTTTCTGTCTGCAACCCCAGTATTATTAACATAGCAATACCAGCAGGTACCCATCAAATAGACCTGGGCCCCGTTGCACAAAACGTACCATTGATGGTAACTTTGCCATCAATAGTAACTACCATGGAAAGTTGGAAACCTTGATTTTGATTGGCTGTTGAGCCATGTTACCATGGTTGTTGCCATTGATGGCAAAGTTACTATCCATGGTAAGTTTTGTGCAACGGGGCCTGGGTCGAGTTGGACAAATGAGGGCAAAATTTAATGTCCAATAATTCCATTAAGCATGAAAACGCCAGGCGGGAATCGAACCCAGCACCTCTGGTATGAGACTGAAGGGCCTTCCCACAGACACTACGGTGCCCCCAAATCTACTGTAATTCCGTGCTTTAAGAAACAAAAGGTGTACTAAGGAAACCTATTGTGCACAAGTTTTAAATAGGTTTCAGCCCTCGACAATGATGGTCTAGCAGGCCTTCTGCAAATTTATATGATGGTTCCCGAGACCGAAAAATTAGGTGTTACCAATATGCATATACATTTCTTTAAATATGCAAAGAAATGCGTTGATTTGCATATTCATTTTTAAAGGCGTCAATAGTTTACTTAAGGTATTAAAATTATCCATCATCGCATTTATTTAATTATGTTTCTTTATAGTTGCAATTGTTGGATCCGGCGCTGCATGCTACACAGAATCTGATGGGTCGGACTACCGTGGAGACGCCAGTACAACTATCAGCGGATATATGTGCCAGTACTGGGCCAATACTCATCCCAATCGCGTTGGGTAACTCAAACATCTCACAGCTTGCAATCAGATAACTGTAGTTAGTAGAATGGGAAAAGAAAATCATTAAGGCTACATGGCATAATTAGTAACAAAGGCCAATGCAATATTGATGTATAAGCAATATGATATACGTATAAAAATGTTCGATTTATTTAGAAATGTGCTATGTTTTACTTTACGTGGCAGAAAATGGATGACGAAACATAGAGGCACATTTGTTTTGAAAATACCTGAAAATTGTGGTATTGGAACAACGGCGTTGGAGTGTTTATGATTCTGAATATTTGGATGTCGGAAGATAGAGGTTTTGGCACATGGGGATGTTGCTCTGTTGGAACATGGGATATGGGGATGCTGGATTTAGGGTAGGCAGAATTCAGGGGAGTATTAACAAATGTCTGGATTAAGGGGGTATCGAAGGATTAGTATCGGAACATTGGGGTGACGGAACATAGCGGTATCGGAACACAGTTGTGACAGAACATTATGGTTTGTCGACAAACCTCCTTTGTGAATTCGGGCCAAAGGGTGTCAGAACAGAGGGGTGTCGGTGTCTGGAAATTGAGGTGTCCAACCATTGCAAGGTGTCCAAACATGAGGCATGTTAACAATCGAAACAAAGGTTCTCAACACAGACATTTACTCATGAATGTACATTCTATCCGTTCTACCCCTTCTGGAAACTGAGGTGTCCAACCATTGCAATGTGTGTCCAAACATGAGACTGTCGACAGTCAAAAAAATAGTTCTTAACACAATTATTTACTCTTGAATCTACATTCTATCCTATCCTTTCTTTTGAGCAGCAATTTGGAGCACTTCCTCTTCCACGACCATTCCAACTACTGCCGTAATTACGCTGGCAGTGGGAAATCAGCCCCATGGTGTTACACAAATTTGGAGGAAGTGGTATGGGAATACTGTGAGGACATTCCAACTGTCTTTGATGTTTGCACCGATAAACCAGCCATTGAAGGTAGCAGCCCGTATGACGATGCTATATAGAACTAACAGCGAACTTAGAAAAGTTCTTTCCGTTGAATTTGTTGTTGATTTGGAATCTGAACTGGTCACAAAACATTTTCAGCTCTCTCACCCAAGGCGCAACCTTAAGCAATTTAGACAATATTATTTGCATATCAAAATTCAATGTGTTATTCATCTTATGAAGAGCTGAAATTATTCGGAGAAAACAAGGGATCACAAATCAACAACAAAATAACTTCAACGGAAAGAAGCTTTCTAGGTTCATAAACTTTCAAGTTGACTATAGAGGCCCATTCAAAATCACAAGTCGTGGTGGTAAGACAAAGCTGTCGTTGACGCGTCATTGTGAAAGTAAAATCGTTCCTAAAAAGAATGCAAAATGAACAAGATCAAACCCCGGGTTCACTAACTGCTGCAGGCCTAGCACAGGTAATACACTATGAACATGACGGACAAAGAAAGAGGACAAAATATACAGTTCCTCATTCTACCCTCAACAATTGTTGTGGTAGACAAAAGAACATCCCTTCACTGCTATTATCATGTAAAAATGTGTAGAACAGGTGAATATGCATGTGACACCTGTTCTACACATTTGTACATAATAGCAGGGAAGGGATGTTCCTTTGTCTACCTGAGGAACTATATATATTTTCCTCTTTCTTTGTCCGTCATGTTCATAGTGAAAGCGCAACCGAAATAACGCCT
Organism: Strongylocentrotus droebachiensis; assembly: GCA_035222895.1. Lineage (NCBI taxonomy): Eukaryota > Metazoa > Echinodermata > Echinoidea > Camarodonta > Strongylocentrotidae > Strongylocentrotus > Strongylocentrotus droebachiensis. The sequence goes on from JAVYIG010001976.1 coordinate 154,533, forward strand.
CTTGCGAAGAGTGTATTGACACTACGAATATGACAGACAATGAAAGCGGACAAAATATACAGTTCCTTAGGTAGACAAAGGAACATCCCTTCACTGCTATTATGTAAAAATGTGTAGAACAGGTGTCACATGCATATTCACCTGTTCTACACATTTTACATAATAGCAGTCAAGGGATGTTCCTTTGTCTACCTGAGGAACTGTATATTTTGTCCGCTTTCATTGTCTGTCATGTTCATAGTGTGAGCATGTTGTTCATCATATTCCCGCGTTTCCCCCCCACACAGACTTCACCGAGCAGAAAGCCGCCTTCGACGCAATCGCTGACTACGCCGGCGCCGAATGCTACACCGATGCGACCGGCTTGGACTACACCGGATACATTGCGATGACGGAAGGCGGGTTCGAGTGTCAGCGGTGGGATGTCAACTTCCCCAACCCGAGAAATGACGCAAAGAAGAGCAAGCCACGTCACGACGCAGTCCTCTTCGGAAGCCACAACTACTGCAGAACCGACGGCAATGGTCCCGAGGGCACCACCGAAGGGCCATGGTGCTGGATCGCTGATCCGTCAGCTGGGTAAGAAGAGAATCCTTGACGCGAATCTTAAGCCAGTTTCACACGACGCGTCATTGGCCTGACGCACGGCGGCGTCAGCGACTGGCGCGGTGTTCGAAGAAAAAAAAAACCGTTAATAATAATAATAATTGTGATTTATATAGCGCATAATAATCATCGAAGATAATTCTCTATGCGCTCTATACGTTGTTTTACTGATGCATTGTAAGGTTTGAGGGCCAATAATAGGCATAAAGGCATTTCGTTATCAAAATTGATTCATAGAATTTATCATCATAATGTTAAGACCCTACATCGACACAAAAAGAAAGTAATGAAAAGGTTAGATTTCTTGACAGATCACAATTTAACTTTGGCTCTTATAGTATGTTTCACTCCTTCAAAGTATTCCCTTTCTACTTTTCTCATACACAGGACCAGGTGGGGCTACTGTAACACTACTAGGTATCTCAGCTCTTCTTGCCCTGGCAAGGGCACCCCAGTCGGACGTAAGTGGTCTTAATTTTTAAAATAATTTACAGGCCATAAATAATTGATGCCAACCAAAGTGTCCCCTTCTCATTCAACAAACAGCCCTTTGATAAATTATACATCTTCCTTATTTAGAAATATGCCTTTAAAAAAACTAATGCAGTTCCTGCCCTAGCGTAATGTTTATTGTACATCGCAATATCATGGTTTGCTTAAAAGTACGCAGCCTAAAACGTAATTTTCCGCTACGCAGACAGAGGTCTCGATGCGAGAACCAACAGTGCAGCTAGGGAAGCAGTTACGGGACCATACTGCTACACAGGGGCGTAGACAACGGGGGGGATGAGGGGGATGCATCCCCCCACCTCACAAGGTGGGGGGATGGCATGTACAATCATCCCCCCCCCCAGGTTTTGGGGAATGATATTTGCTTACTTAATAAGTCATAATGATGATAATAATAGTAATAATAATAATGATAACAATTATAATATTGATAATAATAATAATTATGATGATGATAATAATAATCCTCATCATTATTGTAATTGTGTTTATTGTTATTAGCCGCATTCACACGGTGAAAGCCAATTCAGACGGTAAAAAAAAGAAAATCTTACAAGTATTTTGTGGTTATCTTGTGGTTTGGAAACCACAAGATAACCACAAGATTAAACAGGCGCGGATCTATGGGGGGGGGGTTAGGGGGTTTAAACCCCCCCCCCCCCCCCTTGGGCGGCCCAAAAAACAAACAAAACCAAAAAAAAGGGAAAAAAAGAAAAAAAGAAAAAAAAAAGAACGCACGCTGGAGAGAAACTCTTTCAAGTGCAAATATTGTGAGAAGATATTCAACTCATCTGGTAACTTAACCAAACACATGATAACTCTGGATATAACTGTGTATTTAACTGTTACTTGATTTAAAAAGACGTTATCATGCACTACTTTTTATGGTCTCCATTGTGTTAATAGATGCCAGGAAAACATCACTTACGGGGTTCAAATAAACACCCCCCAAAAAATCGTCTCGCCGCTTCGCGGCTCGTGGACGATGCTCCGCATCGTCATTATTTTGGTCAACCCCCCCCCCCTTAGCAAAAAGCTAGATCCGCCCCTGAGTCATCCCCCCAGGTGTACGAACCTGTCTACGCCTGTGCTGCTACAGCTGACCTGAGATGGCGCCAAGGGGGATTTTCTAGTGCAGTATTGCTTTAAAACTAACAAATAGTCATCTTCCATTTCTTCACACAGAGCCCCGTATTGGAATGAACCCGGAGTGCATGACAACAGCCCGCGGTCCCGACTACCAGGGTAATGTGAACACCTCAGAGACCGGTCTGACCTGCCTTGCCTGGGACGACCTCGAACCGTCTAACAGATACTACCGGCTCTTCGGCTTGGCAGGGAACAAGTGCCGTTCCTACGATACCGGGGACGATTGGGGTCGCCCATGGTGTTACGTAAGCCCGACAGAGACCGAAAAATGCCAAGTGAAGGATCACTACGAGGAATGCTTGCCAGGTGAGCAGGGGGATTTGAGTGGCGTATCCATTTTTTTTTTTTTTTTTTTTTTTTTTTTTTTTTTTTGGGGGGGGGGGGGGGGGGTCGTCAATGGAATGTAAAGGGGTGGTAGCAGGCTTTATAATACATGATGATTACAATTTTATACTGCCCTGAAGGTTCACATTAAGAAAAATGTTCACCTTTTTGTCTGGTAATGATAATCATAGTGATACTGCTACTTAGCCTTTTTAATACTAATACTACTACAAAAGAGTTAGTGATGACGATGATGATTCTACCACTGATACTACTTCTACTGATGATGATAATAACAATAATATCAACGATAGTTATAACAATAATAATAATGATTATAATAAATCGTTCATCCGTTTTCATTAATTATGAACAAGCCTAGTGTCTCATGAATCTGTATTTGCTCCTGCTTCCAATCTTTGTATTAGCCCCCCCCCCCGTCTCTTGTTTACAACTCTCCCCCTTCCCCCTCTCTCTCATACTTTATAACTATGTACCTTATATGTTGATATGCAGAAGTTATGACCATATTCAAATTATTGTAGGAATTGTCTAAATCTAATATTATTCATGTTTTGTTTTGTTTTCATTATCTAGCAGCCGCCTAGACCGATGATCTGCTATCTTGACACAGGACATCTATAGCCCGAAGATTCTCTACTGGAATAATGATTTTTCATAAATAACTTCTATAATTTGATTTATTTCTGTCTGTCTTAAAACACACCAAAGATTAAGGTGGAAACGTATGTGTAGTTAACATGGGAATAGGGGACGAAACTATTTTAGGAGACTTCTGAGTCTACATAGCCTTGTTTAATTTCTCTCTCTGATTCCATCCAAACTCCAAAAAAAATATTTTTGCAACGGGAATGCCTATCTCAATTCGACAGAACGTGTACATTGAGCCACAGTTTATGTGGCCTTATACTTTAAACAGTAGTATTTTCTTTCTTGTCATAAACATGTACGTCCTATATTAAGTTTCCCTACCACATCCTGCATGTCTCCTCATAAAACCTGACTTAAGCTATTGAAATGAAATAAAAATCAAGGATTATGAATGAAATAAAACATGAAATAAATTGAAAATATTAGTCTCTTGTGCTCCTCATTTAAGCAGTTGGAATCCGATCTGATAACAACTAATATCTTCACAATATTGTCTTCATGTGTAAACAATCAAAGACATTGACAGTGAATACATTGAAGGAAGGAGGGGAGGAGAGATTGAGAGGGAGAGAGAGAAAGAGAGAGAGAGAGAGAGTGGAATGGAGAGAGAGAGAGAGAGAGAGAGGGGGGAAGGGAGAGAGAGAGAGAGAGAGAGAAGAAGAAGAGGGTAATGAAAGGGAGGGGTAGGATAAGGCAGGTGGTATGGAAAGAATGAGAGGAAAAAAAGGAAAAGAGATCAAAGAGAATGGAAGGATGTGAAAGAACGTGACAGAGAGAAGGGTCGAGAGGAAGAGAAAGAAAGAGGAGAGGGGTGTGCCGAGAGAGAGAGAGAGAGAGAGAGAGAGAGAGAGAGAGATAGTAAGATGAGAGTGGAGAGAGAGAATAAGAGAGAGCAAGATATAAAAGGAGGGGAGAGCGAGAGAGCGAAATATAGAAAAGGAAGAGGTGTGTATATAAAGAGAGACATATAGAAAGAGGAGAGGGCAAGAAGATTGAAGAGAAATCGAGGGGAGTGAGAGAGATGGAAGAGGGAGACAGAGGGAGAGAGAGACAGAGAGAGGAAGAGCTTTGGAGCAAGGGAGCAAGATAGAAGAGAGAGAGAGAGAGAAACGGAGGCACATGCGAATAGCCAAATCAATTGTGAAGTCCACACTGTTGTTTAGTTGGTTAAATAGATAAGGTCGATGGTAATGAGAAAAGTCTTAAAGTGACTCGGTAACATTGTTGAAGGTTGATGAAAAACCTGCGTAATTTTTGTATGAAATGTTACCTATTATATTCATTTTACTGTACTAACCCTCTGACATGCGAAAAAACCTGAACAAATTCTCAAACCACAAAGATATTTATGGTTTTCTTTGAAGGCATCACTGTGCGACAGCCTCTAACAGTCAATTCTCCTAACCATTTTTGAATTTTCCCAATCGTTTTGCCATGAAAATAAGACACAAGATTTTTTTTAAAATCTTTCAACACTTAATGTCTGGAGTGGTATATAGAGCCAATTTATTGCTTTGGGACGATTTACATTCACTTAAAATGTAATATAGGTTGGGAGAACTATGGAATCGATCAAATCAGTTATTCCCAATTTGTATCATTAATAATGGTTTGTTTTCACTTAAACTATCAGATTATCTTGTACATGTACATCTAACCTTGAAGTCACTACCTTATAGCACCGTTTTCTCTCATTTGATCAATGTTACCAAGTCCCTTTAAAGGTCGGGTGAAATCCAAATATAAGTTGACTCATGTTGATGTGCAGGGCTGCAAACAACATATATTTTGTTATTCAAACATAGATTTTTAAATATTTTTTAAAATAATTTTCTCAGACCTGTTGAGCTCCACTCTAAGGCCAGTACACTTTTACTTAACTGCAACTAGCTGGCGCTCTATCACTAATAATTTCATCGGACCGATTCAGTAGCGAGTTGGCTATCTTTCTATTATAGTGTCTTTAGACAAACGCGCACTTTAGCACGAGGCTACACAAAATTACGTGTACGTGTGCATGTACGTGTGCATGTACGTATGCGCCACAGTACAGCTCTCCACCCGCAGTGCAGGTTGTGCACGGAGCATTTATCTGGTATTACTATCAGGTTATCTGTACGTGATGGCCGACCACGGAGCGAAGGCGACGACCACCAAGCCCGGTCGAGTGGGACTGTGGTGCCTACCTCGATCAACATCCACGTTACTGGCAAAATGTCTGGGTGCCATTGACGGGATCGAAGTCCATTTGGATGTCTACTCGTACGCCTCGTCATGCAAGGGGTTTTACAAAACCTCGACAGGGCGGGAGCTGCCGGATGGCCTCGTGGGGAACGAGGCGGTGTACGAGGAGGCAAATGACATATGGGAGAAAAACGTTGGCACCAAAATGCTTCCAAGAAAAATGTCGTGAGTGTCTATACTTCTTTGTAATTTACCGGGATTTATGCCTTTAATTTCTGCTGCAAATTGATTACAAACACTCCTCGTTTAATTTTTTTTTCCTGATGCAATTTTTTAGTATGTAGCATTCAAGCGTTACTAATAATCGGAGCCCTGACCTCTGAGTCTGACCAGGATTTTTTTTCTGTGATCCTCAGTTAACGGGATTTTTTTAAATTTTTGTTAAACATTATATCTGTTTCGAATGTTTGAAATTTATTATAGAAATATCGGTATGAAATATATTGGCCTGTCATATTATGGAATAGTCGATCCCGAATATAACCATGTGAGAATATAAAGAGATTCGCATAAATTTGCAAACGTACCATGGATTAGTGAAGTTCTGATTCTGTTCGTTCAACAATTGCGTCACTGCATTGTACGCACAATAATATTAAAAGTATTCCCAGTCAATATTTTTTGCTAATATTGCCCAGCTAGTCACTTAGCGAATTGTATGCCTCCAGTCTTTGAAGAGAATTTGATATCCATAACGATATTTATTTAAGTATATCCGATAATATTGACATTTTCAGAGAGTCATTTAGAATTTTTCTGAATTATGTCGTGGTCGTAGAGAAATTTGAAAAGAAATGTTGATATTCATAACGATATTTATTTAAAGATACCATGTCGCTTTTGCAGCTAACATCAAATTCTGTAGAACTTGGCAGGAATTATGAATATGTCATGTATGTCCTATCTGTGAAATTTAAACGTTAGCAGTGTTCTGATATAAAAATTATGCAAGAAAACCCGTTTACTTGCTAGACTTCACTGTCAGACACTATTAAGTGACTGACTGGCCTGTTTTCTTATTTGGTATATAATAACATACATAAAGTGAGCTGTAAAAGGTAAATGAGCATTTGTCTACATTAATAACCCACTTCTTGTAATGGCCAAAAGTAAACTGATTGAATCTTTGCGCAGCACGAAACGTACGACCATTCGGTATAATGGTCTGAAAATCAGAATATTACTTACTGACTTGGTAGCACTTAAAGATGACGTTGAGTTCTGGTCATGCGATCGCATTGTGAAAGAAACGGTGTGGAATCGACCAGAAAAGGTTGATAATCTAGCATATAAGAATTTGTGTGTATTGCAAGGTTCTGGAATCATCAAAAAGATAAGAAATTTGGCCAAGTCTTGGTAAAGTTACAAACACTGTACACAGAAAGATGTATGTAAGACTACACGAACACGTGGCGTAAAAAACCTACCCCCCGAGTTTTACGATGTTACATGACATATTTAGAATATGAAGGCATTTGAAGAGCCATGCTTTTCAGGGAACATGTCTTATCTGATGTTCTTCCACACTTGCATAATAAGAATGATAAAGTTCACAAATTATGTTTCACCTCTTCCCAGAACTCAACCTTCTCTTTAAGTCGATTTGACAACTAATAGTCGTTATTTTCCTACCGAAAGACATTTTCAAGCCCCACTTTTTTAGGCCGAGTTCTAAATTAGTATTATCTTTCAAATGCCGTTGGAATCTAACCTTTTCATTTTTTGGGCCTGCACATCCGATAGTATTGATAATGTTCAGAGCGTCATTTATAATTTTCCTGAATTATATCGTGATCGTGATTTGACTGCTCTGAGAGGCATCGCTGTTTCTATACTGGTTCAAGGCCGGGGCGCCTCGGGGTCATATCAGGATATAACGTCTCCGAGAGCCAGTATAAAAACAGCTATTCTACGAATTATTGCAAAGCAGTCCATTTATCTTTTATTTACCGAATTCACACAAAAAAATCTACAAAGAATTATTACCCTTTCTTATCCTTTTCTTGAGTAAAGACTGGTTAAAACATCACATAAAATCTGAGACACTGTCTGTAAATCTTCGCTGGAAAGTTCCTCAATTTAACGATAATTCGGGAATCGCACACACACCGACACTGTATGGTATCTGCGCTCGCACAGAGAAACCTTTTACACGTAAATCAACAAAGATCTCAGCAAAATGTATTTGTCTGGCCCGTTACCCGGGGCAACGGGCATATTTTTCAAAAACTATTGACCGGTGGCGGGCATGGCTGAAATCACGACTCCAATTTCGACCAATCAGATGACTAGATAAATTTTATTCAACATACTAAAGAGAGATACTTAGCTCAAGTGGTTTATTCTCTGAATCTCAATACAAGGGTTGCGGTTTCAAATCCCAGCCCGGCTCTAACGTCCTTTGGCAAGACATTAATCCACTTTTGCCACTCTCTACCCGGAGCGTCACGGCGCGCCGTGACGCTCCAGGTTCTTATATGACGCACGTGATATAAGAATCCACCATTATTATACTGATTATTTATTTCTCTTTTTGGTTCATTTAATCATTCCAGATACCAGACTATCAAGGAAGATTTGGAAAGTACCAACAGCAAGTACGTCCTCATCAAAGAAATGGGAGTACTTCCGATCGACCCCAAATTCTACCCAGAAGGCTACAAATGCGCTTTCCTTATTCGGGATCCATCCCGTGTATACGTTTCGGCACGGAAGTCGATGGGAGCGAAGTATGCCGAAACAGGTATGATTCCGTCCGAAGCCGATTACGATCTTATCCGAGATGACCCACTTGATAGTGAACCAATGAAATGGTTCGAGAATGAGCATAGACTGTGGAAGCACGTCAAAGCGAATATCGATCCGAATCCGATTGTCATTGACACATCGGATATCGTGTCTAGACCAGGACCGACCATCAAGGCACTCTGCGACGCTGTCGGCCTTCCATACAGCGACGACCTTCTCCAGATGAAGCCATTTACTGAAATGCCGAATAATTTTGTGACGGCGGCCGAAAACATCTTCACCGAGATGTCGGAGTTTTACGACAGAGCTTTCAAGAGCACACAAATTATCCCGCCGAAAGACCTTGGGCCTATACCACGTGATCAGCTTTCAGATGACGTAATCCGTTGCGTAGACTACTCGATGCCTTTTTATCGTGAAATGCTTGAAAGCAGACTATCTATTATATGATAATAGACTGATAATCATACGAACTAATAAACTACTTAATTAGGAATGGAAATTTTAGTGCATAGTCAGCTTTTTTTATATTAAAGTTATATTCAACCTTGATATCAAACCACTCTCGACTGGAGGAAATCAGACAAATCAGAGAAGTCGACTGGTGAAAATTTGAATTACACATTCAACGGACATAAAATAAGAAAGTTCTACATTTTTTAAAATTTGTAATCACTGCCGGTATGGGCTCTATAAATCGGCTGAATCGGTAATGTCTCTGTGATGTCCCAAGTTGTTCCAACACAAAAATGCCTAAAATTTCTAATTACCAAAAGAGTATGAATCAGGAGGATTTAGTTTCTTTAGAGGGCATTTAAAATTATGCTATAATAATTTAATTAATTTATAAATATATATTTATTTTTTATTAGTGCCTCAGGGGAGAAGACACTTCAGAGAAAGGAAGAAATTGATGATAGTTTTGTACATGACAACCGTGCGAATTATCCGGGACTACGTCACACTCCACTGATCGACTGCAAATTTGAGATTGGCATAGGCTTGGTGATCTCATATTTAAAACAGTTTGATATATAACTCAACCAGGAGGCCCATGAAACACAAACAATGAGAGAAAGTAGCACTTTAAAAGGTTTTTTTTTTTCTCATTTACAAAACGTAATTTTCCTCGCTTGCCCAATCCCAGATACACACCAAAGCATAAGTAATCCTCAGGAAGAGATAACATCGAAACGAAACTTGAAATAAAAAGATTTTATCTTAAAACCAATATCCTACGTATTCATGCATTTTACTAGGAAAGAACAGGGAGGCGTGGTGAGAGAGAGAGAGAGAGAGAAAGAGAGAGAGAGAGAAAGAGAGAGACTAAGAAGACAAAGGAATGAGAGGGATCGAAAGAGAAAGCGGTGGAGAGAAAAGAAGGACTGAAAAACGTTTTTTCAATTTAGTTTATTGTTAAAGCGTTCAGATCTATAACGGCGATGTTCCAGTTGTTCTTTTTGCCGTTTACAAATTGAAAAGGTTGGTCTTTAAAAACAGAACCCTCAGACATCTTACGAGACAGATATTAATCAAAGGATGTCGGCCTCCTCGGCCTCGGTTTCGTTGGCTCTAAACATAAAAGTGAAATTGACAGAGAGAGAATTGGGAGAAAGAGAGATACAAAGAGAGTAAGAAAAGACATAGAGAGAGAGAGAGAAAGAAAGAAAGAATTATTATAAACAACATTAAAAGTGAAACCTAACTCTTTTTTTCTCTCTCACACTCTCAGTCTCTCTTTCTTTCTCTTTCTCTCGCTCTCAGTCTCTTCACCTTTCTCTCTTAAGGAACAATATGATTATTATCTTATACATATCATATTTCTATACGCCTTAAAATCAAAGGAACTGTGTTCATTTTTTGCACAAGTCATGCTAGGATTAACATGCGAATGTTTAATTCCGTCCGTTTCAAAGTAAAGTTTGACCCACGGATTGTAGGGCACTTGCTACACATACCGTTCACTACCAATGAGCGAAGTTGCGTATCTTTCTAATATTGCCCTTAGATTTGCTACTAAGCCGACAAGAATATATGAATATGACTCAATTCTATATTAAGACCATTCAGTCGTCGTCTGAATGAGTGAGATATTGTATAGACTTTGAGATCATATTGTGTAAATAATGCCCTTGAACTTTAGAACACGCTTTATTAGGTCGGTTCATGCTTTGATAAGACAAATTATTTTTCTTTGTCATAATGAACTCACGAATAGTATCTGTGTGTGCGTGTGTGTGTGTGTGTGTGTGTGTGTGTGCGTGTGTGTGATGGGGATGAGTTCTTGGTCTTCGGATTTTCTTCTGTCTGGCCGTTCAAAGGTCAATCAAACAATCTCTATTTCGGGGTATCCATCTAACGTCTACAAGTGATTCAGGTCATGAAATATAATTATTCACAATAACATTTTACAAGCAGGTTTATGTTATAATCTACATGATTTATGTAAGTATTCTATATCCCTTGTCCCCTTCTACTAATCTAAATCTTTGTATTTCTTCTTCATTGATATAATTGCAGTTATAATAAAATTACTCTTTTAAAATTACGAGATGTTATTGCGACTATACGGCTACGTCTTGGCTTATCTTTTTTTGGCGCACTGTATAGTCGTTGGTTTTTAGAGAAATGACCCCTGGTAATAACATTCATGTGTTTGCACGCCTTGTTTCGTGAGTCAGCAGTTTCTAATATCAATATTTGGTGGCTGCATTGTCAGATCATTTCGAAAGGAGTGCCGGTTATATACGGAACCATATATCTCGTCTCTGGATTTCGCGATGGCCGAACACGGAGCGACAGAGACGACAACCAAGCCCGGTCGAATGGCATTGTGGTGCCTACCTCGATCAACCTCCACATTACTGGCGAAGTGTCTGAGTGCCATTGACGGGATGGAAGTCCATTTGGACGTCTACACGAACGCCTCGTATTGCAAGGGGTTTTACAAAACCTCGACGGGGCGGGAGCTGCCGGATGGTCTAGTCGGGAACGAAGCGGTGTACGAGGAGGCGAATGACATATGGGAGAAAAATGTTGGCACCAAAATGATTCCAAGAAAGATGTCGTGAGTGTCTATACTTCTTTGTAATTTAGCGGAATTTATGCTTTTAATTTCTGCTGCAAATTGACAACAAACACTCCTCGTTTGATATGTTTTCATGAGCAATTTTTAAGTATGTAGCCTTCAAGCATTGCTAATAATCGGAGCCCTGGACTGTGAACACGATTTTCTTCCCTGTGATCCCTAGTCACTAGTTACTAGTTTTTAAAACATTATATCTGTTTCGAATATTTTGAATTTATTATAGAAATAACGGGTATGAAATATATAGGCCTATCTATAGACAGTCGATCGAATATGAGAATATAAAAAGATTTACATACATTTGCAAAAGTACCATGAATTATAGTGACGTCCCGATTCTGCATGTTCGTTCAACAATTGTATCATTCCTTGCATTAAACGCACAATTAAAAGTATTCCCAGTCAATATTTTTCGCTAATATTGCCCAGCAGTCACTTAGGGAATTTCATGCCTGCAGTCTTTGAAGAAAATTTAAGTATATTCGATAATATTGACATTTTCCGAGCGTCATTTAGAATTTTCCTGCATTATGTCGTGAGCATTGAGAAATTTGAAGAGAAATTTTGATATCCATAACGATATTTATTTAAGTATATCCGATAATATTGATAATTTCCAGAGCGTCATTTAGAATTTTCCTGAATTATGTCGTGATCGTGATATTATAGATATATTGACTGCTATGAGAGGCATCGTTGTTTATATACTGGCTCAAAGCCGGGGCGCCTCGGGGTCATAGCAGGATGTAACGTCCCCGAGAGCCAGTGTAGAAACAATACAGTCCAACATTAAAGCAGTCCATATATCTTTTATATACCGAATTCACACAAAAATCTACAAAGAATTCTTCCCTTATCCTTTTTTAAGTAAGACTGGTTAAAACATCACAGAAAATGACACTGTCTGTAGAAAATTACTGAATGTAACGATCATTCAGGAATCGCACAGATAATGTATATGGTATCCGCGCTCGCACAATGACGCTTTTAACACATAAACCAATGGGGATCTTAGCAAATTTTATTTATGTAGCCCGTTACCCGGGACAACGGGCATCTTTTGAAAAACTATTGACCGGTAGGCGGCCATGGCTAAAATCACGACTCCAATTTCGATTAATCAGATGACTAGATTTAATCAACATACTAAAGAGAGATAACTTTAATAGCTCTAGTTGTTTATTCTCTGAATCTCAATACAAGGGTTGCGGTTTCAAATCCTAGCCCGGCTCTAACGTCCTTTGGCAAGACATTAATCCACTTTTGCCTCTCTCCACCAGGAGCGTCACGGCGTGACGAACATGTGCGTCATATAATAATTCACGATTATTACAATTTTTATTTATTTCTCTTTTGGTTCATTTAATCATTCCAGATACCAGACTATCAAGGAAGATTTGGAAAGTGCAAATAGCAAGTTCGTCCTCATCAAAGAAACGGGAGTACTTCCGATCGACCCCAAATTCTACCCAGAAGGCTACAAATGCGCTTTCCTCATTCGGGATCCATCTCGAGTATACGTTTCGTCAAAGAAGTCGATGGGAGCGAAGTTTGCCGAATCAGGTATGGTCCCATCCGAAGCCGATTACGATATTATCCGAGATGACCCACTTGATAGTCAACCAATGAAATGGTTCGAGAATGAGCATGCACTGTGGAAGCATGTCAAAGCGAATATCGCTCCGAATCCGATTGTCATCGACACTTCGGATATCATGTCTAGACCAGGACCGACCATCAAGGCACTCTGTGACGCTGTCGGCCTTCCATACAGCGACGACCTTCTCCAGATGAAACCATTTACTGAAATGCCGAATAATTTTGTGACGGCGGCCGAAAACATCTTCACCGAGATGTCGGAATTCTACGATAGAGCTTTCAAGAGCACACAAATTATCCCGCCGAAAGACCTTGGGCCTATCCCACGTGATCAACTTTCAGATGACGTAATCCGTTGCGTAGACTACTCGATGCCTTTTTATCGTGAAATGCTTGAAAGTAGACTATTTATTCCATGACGAACTAATGAACTTCTAAATTAGCAGTGGAAATTCATAGGAACCTTATGGTATAATCAGTTGTTATAATATGGGCAGGGGGAGCAGGCTATAAAGCAATATTTATTGTACAGACAAATTTGGGAACTAAACTTGTAGTGCAAATGGCAGTTCCCCCTCCCCCCCCCCCCCCCCCCTTCCACCCTCTGACTAGGTTAATCATAATTCTTTTCTATGATGGTGATTTTTTTTTTTTTTGGACTGATAATCTTACGAACTACTGAACTTCTGAATTAGGAATGTAAATGTTAGTGCATGAACAGCTATTTTATATTAAAGGTAAATCCAACCTTGATATCAAACCACTCTGACTAGAGAAAAGCAAAACAAATTAGAAAAGTGGACTGGTGAAAGTCTGAATTAGAAATTCAATGGACATAAAATGAGATTTTTTTGTTGTTGTAAAGGTTGTAATCACTACAGGAAAGGGCTCTGTAAATTAGATGAATCGGTAATGTCTCTGTGATGTAGTGGCGGACAACTTTCCCATTTGTTCTAAAATGACTAAAATTTCAAACGTAAACAAATGTATGACTCAAGAGGATCTATTTTCTTTAGAGGACCTATAACATTATGCTATCTATAATATGCTTTTTTTTAATGCACCAGGGAAGAAGAGACTTCAGAAAAAAGCAGAGATTGATTAATTTTTGTACATGACAACCGTGAGAAATATCCGAGACTAAATTACAATCCACTGATCAAACTGCCAATTTAAGATTCGCATAGACTTGGTAATCTCATATTTCAAACAGTTTGATATATAACTCAATCAGAAAAATAAAACAGATCATAAGAGCGGTAGCGTTTCGACTGGGGCAGAGGGGGCTCGTGCCCCCAAGGCAGCACCTGAAAGGAGTTGCAAAAGGTGAGAAAGGGGGCCCATGAAATGGGAAAAGGGAGAAAAATTATAATCCTTACAAATAGTACGACCTAATAGGAAGATTACATTCCTTCATTCCTTTCTCTATCCGCAAATACTATCAAAATGCCACCTGAATTTTACGTTCTTCTTTCATTCTGTTATGTTATTTTTGTAACCTTTTCGGGCCATCCCGTTCACTCGAACACTTAAAACGATTCACTTATTTTGTTTATAATAACGTAAGAAAACTTCTGTAAAGCAATATTTTGAAGGATTTGTATGTCAAAGTATATGATAAATATTATGTATGTAAACTTATCTTGATTCTTTGTACGTTTGTAAAATGTGAGCAAAACAAATTTACAATATTGGACAATAAATTGAAATTTGATAGAATTGAAGTGCATCATAATAGAATATTGAGGGTTTAAAATGCAGCATTTTTCGAAAGCTCGCTTGTTTTGCTCCCTTGCATATGATAATTTCATACTGTTTTAGGATAATTTTGTGCACCGACATGTGATAAAGATAGAGCACTTTAAAAGGTTCATTTTTTTTACAAAACGTAATTTTCCTTGCTTTCCTAATTAAGTTTCATCAGCCTCTTGTCAAACATTGCACGTCAATATACTGGAGCATTTGACATTGCATCCATAGAAATCTGAAAAAAGAAATCTGAATTTTTGGTTACTTTATGGAATTCTTAGATCACATCACTCCAGAGTTATCGTTAGATTTGCACCACAATGACGAAGAAGTGAATAGGAAAATGCTTATCATTAGTCAGAATTAAAATTCAAAACTTTACCGCGCGATCACAGTGCCCACTTACGAATTTTCCTTTGAGTAATATGCATACGAAATTAAACTTTGAGGGTTAAACGTGTAACAAAAAGGGGAGGGTAATCTACAGGTCAGTCGCTTGTACTCAAGTTTGGACAGAGCAGGATGCGATTTCATTATTTTCCCCGGGTGCCATATTCCGAATATACACCAAAGCTTAAGTGATCCACAGCAATAATAATAATAATAATAAATTTATATAGCGCAGCTTTTATACAAAATATATTCAGCTGCGCTGGTTAAGAGCTCCTTTTTACTAAATTCTACAAAATAAGATCTCTCAGTTGAAAAAAATAAGTTTTTAAATTGGATTTAAAAACATTGAGAGATGGAGTGCTTCGTATTTCTATTGGCAAGCTATTCCATAGTATAGGGGCAGCAATAGCTAAAGCACGGTCCCCAAGAGTTACTTTATTTTTGCCATGGGGAATCTGAAACAATGATAAGATATATATGTAACACCCATAAAGTGTGACTAGTATGGACATCATTCCCTCAGCATTGATTCATTTAACTACAGTTTCCCCCCTCTACTTCTCATCTCTCTCCGATTCTTTTCCCCTCTCTCTACTGTGTGGGGATATACACCTGTTATGCACATAACCCTATAGGCATCTCTATCCTCCACTCTCTCTTCTCTGACCACCTCTCTCCTTGGAATGTTATCTTTAGTCCGCTTATCTGGACATTGCAAACATGTGGTCATGCTCTTTTGCTTCTAAAACATTGTGAGGGGAAGACGTGTATTGGTGCTGGCTCCCTTTTATAGGTAAGAGAATGATATTCTCACTACTAATTCTCACGTTCTCATTCTTAATCTAGAGTGATGTATAAATATATATATTTGTATATTGCTAGATAAATGTATTTCACTTCTTAACAACTTTGTTCACGAGATGAATATCATACATTCCCATTCTCTGTCAGATGATTTGTCATTGTAGGGAACTTTTGATTCGCTACATAGTCTTAGCATATTCTCTGAAGACCTGTTTATTACCTTGTTTATAATCTCCTGAGTGAGAGTTATGTCGGTCAATGCATAGGCATATAGTACATCTCCTGTGGAGTATAGTTGTATTATATCTAGATAACTGTTTGTTAAGAGCAGCTCTTGTTAATACAGTATTAGATATATTATTATCCTGATTTGGAGAAGCTAGGCATACAGGGTCTGAATGACCTAGACTAGATGCCAGTTGGTCAGTAGGATACAGGAGGGGAAGTCTGTGTAAAGAAAGGATCTGATTGTTTTAGTACACGTACATGTTCTTTACTACATGCTTCTGCTAGAGAGGATTTTTATACTCTTCATACATTGCTTTCTTTTATATCTTTGACTATGTTTATTAACTATGTTTCGCCTTATTATGCGATTGCCTTTGAACAATTAATGCATTGTTTGCCACTCTTGTGAAACACTGAATTGGAAAGAGATTATTTTATGTTTTGTTGTTATATTATAATGTGTCTTTTACATATTGTTATTATCCAAACTAATATGTGAATTCTGGCGTTGGTCTGGTCAAATCGGAAGTCAGCCTGCTACTGAGGGCGTCAACGTCATAAAAGGGTATCTCTGTCCAGTTCAGTTGTTATGTGGTTTTGTTATATTAATGTATGCCCAGTATACTTGCTTTGTTTTATTAACCTCCCTTTTATAGCCCTTCACTGCGGAGAAACGTATCTTCGGCTTTCTTGAAGAAATCGCGCAACTCCATCCCATCAACCCTGTCCATTGGATAACAGCCTCCATAATTATTTTAATCGACTTATATGAACGCTATGCAGCCATGATCATATAGGGAATGCTATCGTGAATTAATTATTGTCCTCCAACAATACGCGGTTTGATAGCAACGTTCCATATTCGTTGATGAGCGGACAATCTTTTTCTTCTTTATAAACGACCGGTCTTATTAATATAAATCGTAGTGGGCCCTTAAGTATATTATATTTGTTTATTTGATTATCTGTAAAAGTATATTTTATGCCTTAGCTTTATCCACCCTTCGGGTAAACAGATTAAAGGTGAAACAGTAAATCAATTACTATTGTCTTTATATTCCTTTGTTGACTGTATGCATGATATTGAAGCACGAACCTGGTGTTACAAATGGCGACCTTGCCAGGACTTATGCTTTGAATAATACAGTTACTCAGTGTTTATAAGCTAAATTATTATTTTTTTCGTTCAATGTTACATGCAATTTTTATTTCACTTGTTTTGGGGAGCCAGTACCAGTGAAGGTTATTTTGTAGTATATATATATAATGGCAGAATATAAGGCAAACTTGTTAGAGCCAGCTAGGGCCCTATGCAAGAAAGAGGATATTGCCTTAGATATGGCAGTCCTCCTCATTGGGGATGAGGTGGATGATAATATTACTATTGATGAATTGTTATGTGCTATCTCAGAAGTAGTGAACTGTGTAAAGAGTGCAGCGGTGCTGGAACGACAGCCTCACTGCAAGTCACCCTCTATCGCCCTACTTATGGAACTGGACCAGAATGTTTCACAGGTCACCCTACGCGACCAAGACATCCACGTGCCCATAAGAGGAACCCTCACGCCCTTTCATCTAGTGTTGCTAGCTCATCGAACAAAACAAACAGGGCGAAGAGTAACACTGGTAAAAGCTAGAGAACAAATGAGTGCAACTCGATTGCGAGCCCCAGAGTTCCCCCAAGTACAGCCAGGACCAATGCCTCGGGAAGGGCAAGATCATCGTCTGATGAAAGAATTTTTCAATTTGAGCCTCCACTCAAATTACAGAAAGCTGAGGCCTTTCTCAGGATCTCTCTCACCATCCCGTGACGAAGACGGTTTCGACCTGTGGGTTGATCAAGCAGAAGGGCAGCTGCAGGAGTGGACAGCGGCCGGCCTTGAAGAGGTAGAAAAGCGGCGGCGAATCAGCGAAGCCCTTAGACCCCCTGCATCAACAATTGTGAGGGATCTGAAGCTATGTAAGCTGCAGGCATCCGCAGACGATTATATTGCAGCCCTCGAAGCTGCATTCGGCACCACCGAGAGCGGGGAGGAGATACTCCTGAAGTTCCACGACATGGCGCAGCATGACCAGGAGAAACCCTCAGAGTTCATCATGCGGTTGAACTCTACGCTGAGACGGGCAGTTCGAAAGGGAGGAGCGCCTCCGGAAAGGGCAGACTACCTCCGGCTGCAGAAGTTTATCCGGAGTCTCTATGACGAGATGCTCCTAGTGAGTTTGAGGCTTTGGGATCTCTTGCATGATCCACCCTCCTTCATCACCCTTCTAAGCCAGGTGAGGCGATATGAAGTGGAGGTCGCAGAGAAGAGACAGAGGAGACCCGTCAAAGGGAGAAGTCTCCAAGCAGTGGTTGAAAGCCCTACGGAACCATCAAATGCCATGGAGGTGCGGCTTGCAAGGCTGGAGCAGCAGATGAGGGACAGGGGGGCGACATATCAGGACCCGGTAGTGGTGAATGCTTTCCAAACCCCAGACACCAGCACCAAACATCCCAACTTCTGCTACAAGTGTGGGGAAGACGGGCATTTTCGTAGGAAGTGTCCGAACCCCCCTAACCTGGCTGCAGTCAACCAAAAGCTCATAAGTTGTCTCAGTCAGGGAAACGCCTTTGGGTACCAGAGACGGAGCCGTCTGGGGCCCGAGTCCACTCAAGCTCCAAACAAGACATACCCGCCACGTCAATGAGCAGCCAACATGAGCATGCAAGGGAGGATACAGGAAATGACATTCCGAGTGGTCTGGTTGGGGAAAGTGCTTCCTACCCCTGTTTTGTGGACAACCATCCTTTACAATGCTTGCTAGACAGTGGATCGCAAGTCACCCTCATACCAGAAAGCCTGTGTAAGAAGTTGGAGAAGTACGTTCACCCTCTTAAGGACCTGGTCTTGTGGCACGGTGGTGGAGGCCAAATACCGTATATTGGGTATACTCAAATAGATATCAGTTTTGAGTTAGAATTCACCGGCACCGACAAGCCATTCTCTACACTAGCTCTAGTCATCCCAGATAATCGGAACACCAAAGACCACCCTGTTGTTGTGGGAACCAACTCTGGAGTGTTCCGCCAATGCTACCATACATACAAGAGGAAACCAACTGACTCGATAAATCCCATCTGTTCAGCCATATACAATAGAATCGCCAAAAATGATGTTGATGTGGCAAGCTTGCCTTTGACATGGGGTCCCATATCTACAGAGGATAAGCAGCAGCTCCTGAACATATTACAAGACAAGTCTGCAGTGTTCTGTCATGATCCCCTAAACATGGGTAAGACAGACAAGATCTACCATGAGATACGAATGACCGATGAGACGCCATTTAGGGAGAGATCCAGAAGAGTGTCTCCTGCCGACCTTGAAGATCTGAGGGAGCATCTTCAAGAACTCTTAGAAGCTGGCATCATAAAAGAGTCTCGTAGTCGTTACGCATCCCCAATTGTCCTTGTCAGGAAAAAGACAGGAAAGTTACGCCTCTGCATAGACTACCGGAAATTGAATTCTAGAACCGTACCCGACCAATACGTTGTACCACTCATCCAAGAAGCAATAGATGCCTTGAGTGGTAATAAGTGGTTTTCCGTGCTTGATTTGAAGTCAGGGTACTACCAGATTCCTATGGCTGACCAAGATAAGGAGAAAACTGCCTTCATCTGCCCGGTAGGCTTCTATCAATTTGAACGGATGCCACAAGGAGTCAAGGGAGCACCAGCCACATTCCAGAGACTCATGGAGCAGTGCATGACTGGAATACACCTCAAGGAAGCCCTTGTATACATGGATGATATCATCGTATTTGGAAAGACACTCGAGGAGATGACTACACGCCTCATGAAAGTCCTAGACCGTCTCATTTCATATGGACTCAAAGTATCTCCAGAGAAGTGTCAGCTTTGCTGTAACTCAGTCAAGTACTTGGGACATGTCGTCTCTGATGAGGGTGTCAAGACAGACACAAGCAAAACGGCGGTACTCAAAGATTGGCCAACTCCAACTACTGTGAAGGAACTGCGATCTTTCCTCGGCTTTACAGGATACTACCGGAGATTTGTCAAGGGCTATTCCAAGATTGCTCGACCACTGCATTCCTTGACTGCAGGAGTTGCAAAGAAGGGCCAGCCGACAAAAGGGAAATTCAGACCATCAGAGCCATTAGGAGATAAGTGGACAACAGAGTGCACCAGTGCCTTCAACCAGTTGAAAGATTCCTTATCAAGTGCCCCAGTGCTGGCATTTGCAGACTTGCAGAAGCCATTCGTCCTGCAGTTGGATGCAAGTGGAGACGGACTTGGGGCAGTCCTTTGCCAGGATTGTGATGGTCAACTGCGTCCTGTAGCCTATGCTAGTCGAGGTCTCTCAAAATCTGAGCGGAACTACCCGGCCCACAAGTTAGAATTCCTCGCACTGAAGTGGGCGGTAACTGAACAGTTCAACGACTACTTGTACATGGCCAAGGGGACCAAGATATTTACGGACAACAATCCGCTGACATACGTCCTTACGTCAGCCAAACTTGACGCCACTGGACACCGCTGGGTATCACAACTGGCAAATTTTGATATCAGCATCCACTACCGCCCAGGCCGAGCAAATGCCAATGCTGATGCTTTATCTCGACTACCTGAACCCAGACAACCTAAAGAATATCCAGACCTGAGATATCTGACAGCACGACTCAAAGAGGATCTAGGTGATCCAGACCAAATCATTGATCTCGAAGCTACCAACTCAGTCTTGATGTCAGTGTCTGCAGCCACGAAATCAAGGATTTCCCATTCAAGTCCTGAAGCCTTGGTGTCCTGCCTGTCCATGAGCGCAGAAGCAGTGCCAGATGAATATGAATT
The DNA here is from genome assembly GCA_035222895.1 of Strongylocentrotus droebachiensis. Lineage (NCBI taxonomy): Eukaryota > Metazoa > Echinodermata > Echinoidea > Camarodonta > Strongylocentrotidae > Strongylocentrotus > Strongylocentrotus droebachiensis. Next base: position 175,493 of record JAVYIG010001976.1, read on the forward strand.
CCCAAAGGTTAGCAGTATGGCAAACCAGGTTAACTGGACCGGTGCACAGGACGCTGACCCAGCAATCAAAGCAGCAAAATATTGGGTTCAGAGTGGTAGAAAGCCCAATAGACGCACCCCCAAATCATCCGATGAGAGAATTCTTGTTCGAGAGTTCCCGAAGCTCAAACTCATTCGAGGCGTGTTGCACAGAGTGTCGAAAGTCCGGGACGGAAGGACGATATTTCAACTCGTCTTAACAAAGTCTCATCGACAAGATGCACTACGGAGCCTGCATGACCAACACGGACACCTTGGAAGTGACAAAACATCCTCCCTCGTTCGTGCCAGATTTTTTTGGCCTAAGATGGCACAAGATATTGAAAGATGGGTTGGAAACTGCAGGAGATGTCAAGCCCGCAAGACCCTCCCCACACGGAGCGCCCCACTTCACAGCATACAAACCACCCAACCTATGGAGCTGGTGTGTATGGATTTTCTTGGACTGGAGATAGACGCCAGGGGTTTCAAATCTATCCTAGTGGTCACCGACCATTTTACGAGGTACGCCCAGGCATTCCCAACTAAGGATCAGACAGCGCGAACAGTCGCTCGAGTGCTATGGGAAAAGTATTTCGTCCACTATGGCCTGCCGCAAAGACTCCATTCTGATCAAGGACGAGAGTTCGAGGGAAAAGTGATTAAAGAACTGACCAAGCTTCTCAACATCAAGAAATCCCGCACTACTCCGTATCACCCCCAAGGAGACCCCCAGCCAGAACGCTTTAACCGGACATTACTGAATATGCTTGGCACACTCAAGCATGAAGAGAAGGTAAACTGGAGCCAACATGTGGCATCATTAGTCCATGCCTATAACTCCACCAAGACGGACAGCACTGGTTACAGTCCATACTACCTGATGTTTGGAAGGGAGGCTCGGTTGGCGATAGACGTGGAGTTTGACACTCGCCCAGATGGCTGTCACGCCATAGATCATGTCAAATATGTATCAAAGTTGAGGGCGGGGCTTAAGCAGGCTTTCCAGGCAGCCAAGACAGCGTCACAGAAGGCGGCAACAACCAATAAGCAGCGGTATGACTTGAAAGTGCGGGGCAGAGAACTCCACGCCGGTGACCGGGTGCTTGTGAAGAATTTTGGATTGAAAGGCCCCCACAAACTTGCTGATCGGTGGAAGGCTGAACCATATACGGTGCTAGGCCAAAACGACATCTCTCTTCCAGTGTATAACGTACAGTCAGAATCTGGTGGTAAAGTCTCGACGCTGCACCGTAATCTACTCCTCCCCATAGGACGACCTGATCCAGAGGTGGAAGAACAACATATTAATCCTCTACCACCCCAATCAGTCCCTAAGCGCTTGAGAAAGAAAGGCCGACCCATTCAGAAAGGTCCACAAACCTCTAGCTATGTGACCAGTGATTCCGATAGTGATGGCTTTTCTGTTCTCTATTATCCGCCAGAACCCTCTCGTCAGGACCAGACACCTTTGGATCCACAACCTGTAGCTGAAGTAGACACTATCCACGATGTATTGACTGGCAGTACAGAGCAGTTAGCGATTAATCTCAGGCCTGAAGCACAGGAATTCACTCCTAGTAATCAGGTACAGAACAATGAGATTGAGAATACTACTGTTCCCCATATAGAGGATCTTTATAGTCAGCCGCGCCTTGATGGTCCGCAGGAGATCGATGAAGCATCTGTTGAGAGGGATATTGATGTGGTTAACACGCCAGCTGTAGAGGTAGAAGAGACAGCTCCTGAGATTATCAGCTCTCTAGATTCCCAGCCTTCTCAAGAAGAGGTAGAATCGTCTTCCTCCACTGAAGCTTCTGAATATATTGAATCCCTTTCTTCAGATCGAGTACCTGAAGAGGCAAATTCTTCTACTTTTGGAGAGGCTCTAAACACACCCGACTCTCCAGTTTCTAATGAAATAGCTGAAGAGATGAACACTGTTATCCCCGACCTGGCCTCACGTGACCACCAAGAAGAGGTTAATCCGAGCCATGAAGACATCAGTGAGAACCTTGACTTTCCTTCACCAACGCACTCTGTACATAGTGACTTGAGAAAGTCAACTAGGCCTTCCATAGCACCAACGAGGCTGAATTATTATAACCCGGGTGAACCGTTTAATCTATCCGTTGATGCTGTTGATGCTAAGCCGAAACGTAAAGGGATTTTCAGTTACGTTAGGCAGAGGTTTAAGGGACTTTTCGATTTGCACGTTTATAAGTGGACTGCGACGTATGCGGTCATTTTTTAAGCAGGGTTGACGAGGCACGCTGACTGTTGTTTGTTACCTTTTCGGTTTCACACAACTACGACGCTCGCTTAGTGAGCGCGAAACTCGATCGAATAGCTAAAGATCCAACAACAAATTCGGTGCAGGGACTGTTCTAAAAAATTATGCTGCAACAGATCAGCGATGCATAAATAAAATGTGTTTATTTTATGAATTATTCTGCTTAGTGAGCGCGAAATCGATCGAAAAGCTAAAGATCTAACACACCAAACTCGGTGCATGGGACTGATCTCGAAAATTATGCTGCAACAGATTGGCGATGCATGAATAAAATGTGTTCATTTCATGAATTATTCTGCAACAATTTTGATTTAAGGGAAATTACAGACACGAAAATATGTTAATTTAAGAGAATTCACGCTTCCACCACTCTCTGGTTCCAGAATTAGGTCAATTGGGTCCATTTTGTGACTTCAATTTGATGTTTCGTGCCTACAAAAGATTGCTTACGAACACGACTCGTCACAGTTTGCGAACGAACGGCAAAACAAGGGCGAACGCGTTCGAGAATTCTGCTACGAACGATGAGCTCGTCGATGCGCATGCGCACTGCTTCAAAAGTGACCACATACGTCGCAGTCCACTAGTGAACGTGCAAATCGAAAAGTCCCTATTAGGACATTGATAACTGTATATAAAGAAAGAGTAAGAAAAAAAAACTACAAAAATAATTTTTTGAACTAAATTCTTTTCTTTTTTGATCTATATCTCACCGGGACGGTGAAAGGTTGGAGGGGGAGAGTGTAACACCCATAAAGTGTGACTAGTATGGACATCATTCCCTCAGCATTGATTCATTTAACTACAGTTTCCCCCCTCTACTTCTCATCTCTCTCCGATTCTTTTCCCCTCTCTCTACTGTGTGGGGATATACACCTGTTATGCACATAACCCTATAGGCATCTCTATCCTCCACTCTCTCTTCTCTGACCACCTCTCTCCTTGGAATGTTATCTTTAGTCCGCTTATCTGGACATTGCAAACATGTGGTCATGCTCTTTTGCTTCTAAAACATTGTGAGGGGAAGACGTGTATTGGTGCTGGCTCCCTTTTATAGGTAAGAGAATGATATTCTCACTACTAATTCTCACGTTCTCATTCTTAATCTAGAGTGATGTATAAATATATATATTTGTATATTGCTAGATAAATGTATTTCACTTCTTAACAACTTTGTTCACGAGATGAATATCATACATTCCCATTCTCTGTCAGATGATTTGTCATTGTAGGGAACTTTTGATTCGCTACATAGTCTTAGCATATTCTCTGAAGACCTGTTTATTACCTTGTTTATAATCTCCTGAGTGAGAGTTATGTCGGTCAATGCATAGGCATATAGTACATCTCCTGTGGAGTATAGTTGTATTATATCTAGATAACTGTTTGTTAAGAGCAGCTCTTGTTAATACAGTATTAGATATATTATTATCCTGATTTGGAGAAGCTAGGCATACAGGGTCTGAATGACCTAGACTAGATGCCAGTTGGTCAGTAGGATACAGGAGGGGAAGTCTGTGTAAAGAAAGGATCTGATTGTTTTAGTACACGTACATGTTCTTTACTACATGCTTCTGCTAGAGAGGATTTTTATACTCTTCATACATTGCTTTCTTTTATATCTTTGACTATGTTTATTAACTATGTTTCGCCTTATTATGCGATTGCCTTTGAACAATTAATGCATTGTTTGCCACTCTTGTGAAACACTGAATTGGAAAGAGATTATTTTATGTTTTGTTGTTATATTATAATGTGTCTTTTACATATTGTTATTATCCAAACTAATATGTGAATTCTGGCGTTGGTCTGGTCAAATCGGAAGTAAGCCTGCTACTGAGGGCGTCAACGTCATAAAAGGGTATCTCTGTCCAGTTCAGTTGTTATGTGGTTTTGTTATATTAATGTATGCCCAGTATACTTGCTTTGTTTTATTAACCTCCCTTTTATAGCCCTTCACTGCGGAGAAACGTATCTTCGACTTTCTTGAAGAAATCGCGCAACTCCATCCCATCAACCCTGTCCATTGGATAACAGCCTCCATAATTATTTTAATCGACTTATATGAACGCTATGCAGCCATGATCATATAGGGAATGCTATCGTGAATTAATTATTGTCCTCCAACAATACGCGGTTTGATTAGCAACGTTCCATATTCGTTGATGAGCGGACAATCTTTTTCTTCTTTATAAACGACCGGTCTTATTAATATAAATCGTAGTGGGCCCTTAAGTATATTATATTTGTTTATTTGATTATCTGTAAAAGTATATTTTATGCCTTAGCTTTATCCACCCTTCGGGTAAACAGATTAAAGGTGAAACAGTAAATCAATTACTATTGTCTTTATATTCCTTTGTTGACTGTATGCATGATATTGAAGCACGAACCTGGTGTTACATATAAGATAAATCTTATAACGAATATTCTACGTATTAATTTTACTAGGAAAGAGCAGGGAGGTGTGGTGAGAGAGAGAGAGAGAGAGAGAGAGAGAGAGAGAGAGAGAAGACGATGAGAGGGATGGAGAGAGAAAGCGGTAGAGAGGATCAGAGGATGGAGATGAAAGAAGGACTGGAAAACGTCTTCAGTTTAGTTCATTGTTAAAACGTTCAAATTTAACGGCCATGGTCAAGTTGTTGTTTTTTCTGTTGAGAAGCCGCGAAAAAGACGTTGGCCTTTAAAAAAATAACCCTCAGAATTCTTACGAGACCGATATTAATCAAGGGATGTCGGCCTCCTCGGCCTTCGGTCTTGTTGGCTCTGACTAACAAAAATATAAATTAAAATTGACAGAGAGAGAAAGAGAGATACAAAGTGAGTATAGACACACACACACGCACACGCATTCCGAGTCCCTTTTACGCCTCACCAGTGACGTGTTTGCTTTGAGTCTGGACAAAAATGAAACAGAAACGATGAGGACTATCATGACTAAGCAAAATAATTTGTCTTATCAAAACATGAACTAACCTAATAAAGCACGTTCTAAAAGTTCAATGTATGTTCAAAGGCATTATTTACACAATGTGATCTCAGATTCTATACGGAGGCATTAAATACATTCGCATGTTAATCCCAGAATGTAGTCTTGTGCAAAAAATGAGCAAAGTTCATATGAATTCAAGTCGTATAGAAATAGGATATCAAGGATATCTAAGATAATAATTATACCCATCCTTAAGAGAGAGAGACTGATAGCGAGAGAAAGAAAAGAGAGACACTGAGCATGTGTAAGAGAGAGAGGGTCATGTTTCACTTTAATTTTGCTATAATCATTTTTTCTTTATTTTTGTCTCTGTCTCTACCCATCTCTGTATCTCTCTCTTATCTTGCTCTCTATGTATCTCTCTTTCTCTCCTTCTCTTCTCTGTCAATTTCATTTTTTTATTTTTTGTTGGTTACAGTCACCGAGACCGATGGCCGAGGAGGCTGACAGCTCTGATTAATATCGGTCTCGTTAGAATTACGGCCAACGTCTTTTTCGCGTCCTGGGCGATTGGTCTAAACGCTTTTATCAATGAACTAAATTGAAAACGTTTTTCAGTCCTTCTTTCCTCTTCATCCTCTCCACCGGTTTCTCTTTCCATATCTCTCATTCCTTTGTCTTCTTCATTCTCTCTCTCTCTCTCTCTCTCTCTCCCACCACACCTCTGGCCAGCTCTTTCCTAGTAAAATGCACGAAAATGTATGGGATATTGGTTTTAAGATAAAATCTTGTTATTTAATATTCAATTTCAAAGTTATCTTTCTGTGGATCATTTATGCATTGTGTATATTGGGATTATGGCACACGGGAACAATAATGAAATCGCACCTGGCTCTGCCAAACTTTAACACAGAAAGTACAAGCGAGGGAGCAAAGCGACCGATCAGTAGATTTCCCTCCCTTTTTCGTTACACGTTTAACCCTCAAATATCAATTCGTATGCATATTACTCATATAAAAATACGCAAGGGGTCACTGTGATTGCGCGGTAGTTTTGAATTTCAATTTCGACTAATGATAAGCAGTTTCTATTCACTTCTTCCACTAACGAAAACTCTGGAGTGATGTGGTCTTGAAATTCAGTAAAGTAATCATAATGTTCCTCCCTTTTCCCCTTTCTCTTTCTCTTTTTTTTGGTTGCATTTCATGGGCCCTCTTTCTCACCTTTTGTACCCCCTTTCAAGTGCTGCCTTGGGGCACGTGCCCCCCCCCCCTGCCCCGGTCAAACTGTTTGAAAAATGAGATAACCAAGTCTATGCGAATCTTTAATATTAGATCATTGGATTGTAACTTAGTCTCGGATATTTCTCACGATTGTCATGTACACAAATATCATCAATCTCTGCTGATCTCTGAATTTTCTTCTCCCCTGTGGCACTATAAAACATATTATAGATAGCATAATCTTATAGATCTACTTGAGTCATGAATTCTTTGAAAATTGAAGTTGTCCGCCACTACATCACAAAGACATTACCGATTCATCTAATTTGAAGAGCCGGCCATACCTGTAGTGATTACAACTTTACAAAAAACAGAACTTTCTCATTTTATGTCCGTTGAATTTCTTATTCAGACTTTTACCAGTCCACTTCACTGATTTGTCTGCTCTCCTCTAAGCGAGAGTGGTTTGATATCAAGGTTGAATTTACCTTTAAAGCCCCACTGTCCTACTTGTAGCTACTTGCTCCCTCTATATAGAAAACTTCCCCAATCGGTGCCTGTTGGTCCCCCATGATCCTCTTTTTCTTATGTTAGTTGAGAGCTGAGTTAATGAGATAGCCACCTGTCAGTAACCTCGCTGTGTGGTCTAATCCCTTCTGGCCCGGTAGTATTGACGGTCTTTAATATAGGATTTTCCGGCCAAATTAGCGAGTTTGTCATTTAAATTAATTTGTCTTGCGTTCACATTCGACGGTTTTAGCGCTGTCAGATATTTCTTGGGTTTAATATATTCCTTTTTCTAGTTTTCAAATCTATGAAGTTTTCGTTAGAATATATGTATGTTTCATTCAAATTAGTGAATAATGTGCTTCTTTCGCTATTTAATCATTCGATTTGGCGCAACACGATTTCTGACATCGCGAAGGTGTACTTTTAGCATTCGAATTATAAAAAGAAAGATAAAACTGATGTTAGCAACTATAGACCTATTAGTGTTTTAAGCGTAGCATCAAAGATTCTAGAAAAATCGGTCTGTGTTCAAATTGAAAGATACTTCAAAGAAAATGATATAATTTATGAATTTCAATCTGGTTTTCGACATGATTATTCGACTGAAACATGTCTAATTCATTTGACTGATTATTTGAGGAGAGAAACTTCCCAAGGGCGCTTTGTTGGTATGGTGCTCCTTGATCTGCAAAAAGCTTTTGATACAGTTAATCATTGCGTCTTATTGAAGAAGTTACAACTAATGGGTTTTGATAAGGCAAGTTTAGATTGGTTCAGATCCTACTTATCTAATCGGCACCAAGTAGTGGCCATTCATGATATTCGTTCCAAACTAATGCCTATAACATGCGGTGTTCCTCAGGGAAGTATTTTAGGCCCAATTCTATTTTCAAGTTATATAAATGATATGTGTACTTGTATAAAAGACTTCAAACTATTATTGTACGCAGATGACAGCGTACTACTCTATTCAAATCCTGATCCTAAATATATTGAGGAAAAGCTCAGTGAACAGCTGTCTACGTGTGTCGATTGGATGACTGATAATAAGCTTTCTTTACACTTGGGAAAAACAGAAAGCATTTTATTTTGTTCTAAAAGTAGTTCTAAAAAGTCATTTGAATTCAAAGTGAGACACAATAATCAAGCAATCAAGAGAAAAGAGTCTGTGAAGTATTTAGGCATTGAGTTGGCTAGCGCAATTTCATTTTCATCTTTAGTAGAATCAGTTGTAAAAAAAGCAAATTCTCGTCTGAAATTTTTGTACAGATATCAAAGTTGTATGGATTTAAAAGCAAGACGTACACTCTGTTTTGCTCTTATTCAATGTTTATTTGACTATGCTAACCCTGCATGGTACAGTAACATAAACAAGTCAGATCAAAAGAAGTTGAAGATTATACAGAACAAAATGGTGAGATTTATCAACTGTTCTGGTCCAAGAACTCATGTTGGCTATAGCGAACTTTCTAAAGCTGGTTTTCTTGAAGTCGACCAAAGATCAAAACAACTCGCATTGCATCACGTGCATAAAATATATCATACTAGGTCGAATCATTATATTCGATCCAACTTCGATCTTGTTACTGACGTACATGATTATAATACAAGAAATAGACGATTCAACTTTAACTTACCAGAAAGAGTAGGTAGTATTGGAAATTCGTTTTATTACAATGCCATAAAACATTGGAATTCCCTTCCCAATGGTGTAAAAGAAATAGGAAACTATGATCATTTTAAGAGGAAATTAAAGGAATACCTAATACTTGACAGTCAGAGAAGAGAAGTGAATGACATGTTATATGATTGAAATTGTTATTCTTCTGTCGGTTCATACTTTTTCATGTTGTATATACTTATGTTTTCGTACGTTATAGAAATTCTACAAATTCATCTTTATTTTCCTCTTCTTCCTTCTCCTCTTTTTCTTCTTCTCCTTCTTCTTTTTCTTCTTGTACTTAATATCATTTCTATCATCAGTTTAATGTTGTTATTATTATCTTTAATAAGTAGTTCTTTTAATTTTCTTATCTGTCTGTAAATATTACTATTTTAATTTATTAATTGTATACATGTCTGTAAGGGACCCCACTGGAAATAAGCTCTCGAGCTTTCGTGGGTTATCCTGTTCAAGCTGACTTATTTTTGATCTGTTATTATTGTATATTGTTGTATGTTGGAAGCTTGTCGAATAAAAATCAATCAATCAATTCATTTGTAGCATTGAAATTAGCACTTTGTGCACTTAAATTGATGGACAATATACATTTCTCGTTTATTACACACTTTTTATAATTCATTCTTTTTCTCTCAAGATTGTTTTTTCCATGTGTATTTCACCATATTTTATTTTCTTGCATTTATACACTTTATATACTTTTAAATTTATCTGATATTCATCATCCTTTAAGTTTGATTGTTAAGAAGAAAAAAAAACGACTTACATCTACGGACTTGATGGTCTCAGTGGCCCGAATTCACTAAGCAAGGTTTGAGCTCAGACCAAGGTTTGAGCTCAAACCTCCTTTTGTTCTTTACAAACCAGGTTTGAAAAAACGCGTAGGACGCGTCATATGTCGACAAACCTCCTTCGTGAATTCGGGCCAATATGTTTGTAAATGTTCATGTATGGAAGCTGTTGCATCCTAAATTTATCACATTTTCATTATGGAGAAATGGTACAATATTGTGACTGGGGTAGGTATTTTTGTGTCCCCACTTTTCCGGGGTATATGATCATGTCCGTGCAGAAATGCCATATCCCTTGATTTCGCCCCTTCTTTACTAATGTCTGACTTACACCCATATGCACTGTCCTCAACATTAATAAATAGAATAACAGAAAAGACCCTAATGGCAAATCATGCATTTAATTGCATTTTGTTAAAACTGTAAACGTGGGTTGTATTTCTTCCTCCTAACATTCCTAACTTGAATAAACATCATTCGAATACGAATGACAGGTGTTAATTTAAATGATAAAAATGACGCCTCGACAAGTGACGATTAATTTGAATTCTAGATGAGCAGTTTCTAAATTAAATGACAGATCTATGAAACCCTTCGACCAAAATTCTAAATGGAATACCACAACGGGAAAATTGAATGATAATTGGCATGGCAAAGCCGATCTGCGCTAACTTAAATGCAAAGTAAATGAATTCGAATGACAAACTCGCGAATTTCGCCGGGAAATCCTATATAAAAAAAGCTGACTATATGCACTAAAATCTCCACTCCTGACTCAGAAGTTTATTAGTTTGTAAGATTATCAGTCCAAAAAAAATCACCATCATAGAAAAGAATTATGATTCACATATTCAGAGAGGGGAAGGAGGTGGAAAGGATGGAACTGCTCATTGCACTACAATCTTAGGTCCCAAATTTGTCTCTACGCTTGCTTGTCTTGCTCCCCATGACATAACTTTAACCAAAAATCTGATTACGCGTCAAGATTTTTATGAATTTCCACTGCTTATTTAGAAGTTCGTTAGTTCGTCAAACAATAAGTCCATTACATTTTTTTCATCATGGAATAGATAGTCTACTTTCAAGCATTTCACGATAAAAAGGCATCGAGTGGTCTACGCAACGGATGACGTCATCTGAGAGTTGATCACGTGGTATTGGCCCAAGGTCCTCAGGCGGGATAATTTGTGTGCTCGTTAATGCTCTACCGTAGAACATCGACATCTCGGTAAAGATGTTTGCTGGCCCCGTCACAAAATTCTTCGGGAATTCAGTTGATGGCTGCATCTGGAGAAGGTCGTCGCTGTATGGAAGGCCGACAGCGTCACAGAGTGCCTTGATGGTCGGTCCTGGTCTAGACATGATATCCGAAGTGTCGATGACAATCGGATTTGGATCGACGTTCGCTTTGACGTGCTTCCACAGTCTATGCTCATTCTCGAACCATGTCATTGGTTGACTATCCATCTGGTCATCTCGGATAAGATCGTAATCGGCTAGGGATGTGATCATACCTGTTTCGGCATACTTCGCTCCGAACGACTTCCGTGCCGAAACGTATACTCGGGATGGATCCCGAATGAGGAAAGCGTATTTGTAGCCTTCTGGGTAGAATTCGGGGTCGATCGAAAGAAATCCCATTTCTTTGATGAGGACTTACTTGCTATTGGCACTTTCCGAATCTTCCTTGATAGTCTGGTATCTGGAATGATTAAATGAACCAAAAAGAGAAATAAATAAGAATTGTAATAATAGTGGCTTCTTATAAGACGCACATGTACGTGACGCCGTGACGCTCCTGGCGCTCCAACATTATTACCAGTTGATAGCTGGCGGCCAAATAGGCAGCGCTTTGGCATATCGAGTATCCATTTACACCTGGGTGGAGAGTGGCATAAGTGGATTAATGTCTTGCCAAAGGACGTTAGATCCTCGCTGGGATTTGAACACACAACCCTTGGATTGAGATTCAGTGAACGAACCGTGATTCAGGAAAATTCCAAATGATGCTCTAAAAAATTGTCAAGATTATCTAATACTTAAATAAATGTCGTTATGGATATCAAGTTCTCTCTATTTTTAACACGAACTTAACAATAAACTACATGACACTTCTAATGATCAATTGAATCTTGTTCGATATTTAGTTAATAGAAGCTTCAAGCATTTAACAAAAATATTTTTGGAAGAAAAGGCCATCTTTCCGTGATGGGAATATCGATGATCGAGCTATCAAACCTTATGATAGAGTCATCTTAGAATACCAGGTATATAGGCTATATAAAACAAATATTAATAGCCTTTTTTTGTCATGTCATGATCGACGATCTCGAGACTGCACTTTGCCCCTCGAGTTCATCTCGGGTCACAATACAATTCAATATTACAGTGGGGAATAATTTTAGCCATGACGCCCAAAGTAGTCAATATTTGTATATTACAATGGAAGCATTTCTTTTCTTAACCGTACATTACTGAACATATAGAGTCTGGGCTTCACTAAATCAACGGTACGTTTGTTAATCAAAAAACTATATATTAATCTTTCTACATTCTCATAGTGTTGTAGTCGGGATCCACTATTCCATGTTATAAGCCGATATTTCATACCAATTTTACACATTTTGCGCAAATATTGATAGTGTTATGAATATCAATGATAATAATCGTTCATCTATAATACTTGCCCCAACAGAAACATCACAATTGAACGTTCGTGCCCTTTTAGTTCTAAATGCAAAGAGTAGAACACCATTTGTTCACTCTATTGCTTATTATTTTTGTGTTACTCATTGATGAAGGTTTAGCTTTTTAATAGTCAACGTATCAAATAAAATATATATTTGATTGTTATCATACTTATGGTACTAGTAGTAGGAGTCCTCCAAAAGACGCCGTTAAGATGTTTAAATACCACAGCAATGACAAAAACATATGTATAATAAATTCAAAACATATATAATGTGTATAAAAAAGAACCATCAAAACTAAACCACAGGGAAATATAAAAAGAAAGGAAAGAAATCGGTACAGGGGTCAGTAGCCCCGATCATTAGCAATTCTTTTAGGTTACGCAATCATGTACTAAAAATAAAATATTGCTGGTGAGAAACTATCGAATGAAGAGTGTTTGTAATCAATATTAAAGCAGCAGAAATAAAAGGGATAAATCCCGCTAGATAACAAAGAAGGAGAGACACTCACGACATCTTTCTCGGAAGCAATTTGGTGCCAACGTTTTTCTCCCATATGTCATTCGCCTCCTCGTACACCGCTTCGTTCCCGACTAGACCATCCGGCAGCTCCCGACCCGTCGAGGTTGTGTAGTACCCCCTGCATGACGAGGCGTACGCGTAGATATATCCATACGGACCTCGATCCCGTCAATGGCACTCAGACATTTTGCCAGTAATGTGGAGGTTGATCGAGGTAGGCACCACAGTGCCACTCGACCGGTCTTGGTGGTCGTTGATGTCGCTGGGTGGTCGGCCATCGCGAAATCCAGAGACAAGATAAATAATTCCGTATATAACCGGCGCTGCTTCCGAAAAGAGATGACTACATGTATGTAGCCAGAGAAAATCAAATAGAACACAATTTGCTGACTCACGAAACAAGGCGTGCAAACACAATGTTATAATCAAACGCCCGTTTCTCCAAACCAACGTCAATACAATGAGGCGATGCGCCAACTACGAAGAAGTCTCCGATCTTCCGAAACCGTTTCACGAAGAGCTTACTTGCTAGACTTGCTAGATCCCGTGAAATCGATACTATCGGCGAGAAGAGAAGCCAAGACGCAGCCGTAAAGTCGCAATAACCCCTCGTATTTTTGAAAAACAGTAATTTCATTATAACTGCAATTATATCAATGAATAAGAAATACAAAGATTAAAATTAGTAGAAGGGGACAAGGGATATAAAATACTTACATAAATCATGTAGATTATATAACATAAAATTGCTTGTAAAATGAAATGGTGAGTTATTCATTTCATGACCACTGAATCACTTAAGACATTAGATGGGTTCCCCCGAGATAGAGATTGTCTGATCGACCTTTGAACGGCCAGGCAAGTGGGACAGAAGAAAATTCCTAAGACCGAGAACCCCCCCCCCCCATACACACACACACACACACACACACACACGCACACGTATGAAACACACACACTAACACACCCACCCACACACACACCCATGCATGCATGGTACATTGCAAGGTGGAACAATGTAAAAGAAAGAGTTAAGGGAAATAAGAAGAGACTAACTGTCTCTTCAATGATATAGTTGTGCATAATGTTAGTTTATCAGTTAAATCATTCCAAATACGGGGACCACTATGTCTAAAAGAGTAAAGCATTAACTGGGTAGAGACGTGTGGATAATGATATTTGATACAGGAACGAGTATTATATGAATGAACAGATTTATTAAGGATAAACATTTGACAAACTTGTTTAGGTACATCATTATTATAAACATTATACATCAGAATGGCACTTTGAATTTTATGTTTATCATAAATATTGAGTGTTCTTATTTAAGCGAAAAACAGGGGACGTGAATGAGCTTGATAATGGGAGTTTGTACAAATTCTTAAAGCTTTCTTTTGAAGTTTATATAGAGAGGTTCTAGTTTAGTTGTTCCCAAACCGGCCCAGGTGATATTACAGTAATGTAAATAATGCAAAATTAAACAATTGTACAACATAAACAATACTTTTTCAGGTAGAAATACACGTAATTTTAATACAAAGAACACCAATGTTTCGATATTTTGTTAGGTATATACAATCGATGATCCTGAAAAGATCATGTGTGATCCAAAAGGATACCAAGAGATTTAACAGAAGAGCACACGTTCATATTTATATTGTTTTTAAATATGTGTACATCATTAATATTGCAAGGATTAGTTTTATTATGAAAAGAAAGTTCACTTGTTTTGTCATAATTTATAATCAAATTATTAGCATTAAACCATTCAACAACCTTTTTTAATTCTTTTTTTTTACTTCTGACATTAATTTTTCAAAATCATTATGAGATGCAATCAGGTTTGTGTCGTCAGCAAATAAGACAAAATTAAAAAATATGAAGCAGAACTAAGGTCATTTATGTTAAATAAAAATAGGAGAGGACCCAGCACGGAGCCCTGTGGGACTCCAAACGGGATGCTCTCTCTGTCAGAAATAATATGATGTGAATCGACTACGATCACTTAAATAGTCCCTGAACCATTCCCAAACAATACCGCGTATACCAAAATATTGTAATTTAGTGAGGAGAATATCTTGGTTAATGACATCGAAACATTTTGACAAATCAAGAAACAAGCCTAAAATATGCAAGTTATTATCTAATTTATTGAGAATGTGATCATGATGGTCAATTAGAGCATGTCCACATGATATATCTTTTTCTAAAACCATATTGAAAAACAATCAGAACATTATTTTGTATTAATATGATTAAGGAGCCTATTATAAATTAATTTCTCCAGTATCTTAGAAACTGATGCGATAAAAGAAATTATAATATAAAGATACAGTATGTACAGTGTATACTGTATAGGCATTACAAGATCTCGAAGGGATGAAGACATTTACCAACATTTGTAATATTAATCCTTCTGCATGGAAAGATTTAAAAGAAAACCCACATAAATCGTTACACTGTAAACAAGAGAGCATTATAGAACAAATAAAGCATGAAGACATGTAGACAAGCTAATTAAATCATTTAAAGTTTTCACAATAATTGATTCATACACTTCGGTCTCGATTTCAGATCAACTTACTTCTGACGGAAAAGAATGATTATTCCATTATAATAAATGTCTTATCGTTTAAAGTGACAATTACATTGTAACCATAAGTGGACTCGAAAAGTCAATATTTGCTTAAAGTACCATATCTGCAAAAGATATGTAGTAAAATTTTGCTGCAGCGGCATATTTGGAAGCAGTAAAGTCCGCAATCTCAATGGGTAATCTGCCATAAAATTAAGGCCAGCCATATAGTCAGGTATATTCTCTAGTTTTCAGACCCACGTCAATATCAAAATATCTTCGATCGTCGGATATCTGTAGTTATTACGTTTGTTTTAAAATCTAAATGCTATAATTTTGTTATTCAAATATTGAGATGAAAATACCACGGGGTGCCCATTTCACGGCTACAACTGATTCAATGTGGAAATAAACGCGTATAATCAGTTAAAGTGGGAAAGCCTTTGGTATAAACATGGCATATTCTCATGAGATTTTCAAGTATCAAAAAGGAGTGCACAAAGATCATAACTGGAGGATGTATTGTCCTTTTTTGCCAGCCATAGTCTACCCAAATAATGACATGTAATGGCGCTACCGCTCGACTATAGTTATAACAGAGATATGACAGCGTCGAAGGCTTCATAACTATATACTTACTCAGGATGTTGTCCTTGATCATGGCAAAGAGGGCTTCGTGAAATACGTAGCGGACAAGTAGCTAATTAATTACCAACACTGATATAGTCAAGAAGTAATAGACTTGTGACTGTTTCGAGAAACGGGCCCCTGGTTACTACATCGTGTTTGCATACCTTGGAATTTTTCATTATTAATATTCTCTGGCTGCATCGTCAGCTCTTTTCGAAAGCAGTGCAGGTTTTATACAGAACCACCTACCTTGTCTCTTGATTTCGCGATGGCCTACCACGGAGCGACATCAACGACCACCAAGCCCGGTCGATTGGCACTGTGGTGCCTACCTCGAACAACCTCCACGTTACTGGCAAAATGTCTGAGTGCCATCGACGGGATCGAAGTCCATTTGGACAACTACTCGTATGCCTCGTATTGCAGGGGTTATTTCACGGCCTCGACAGGCCGGGAGCTGCCAGTGGGTCTTGAAGGGAACGAGGCGGTATACAAGGAGGCGAATGACATGTGGACGAAAAAGCTGATCACCAGAATGATCCCTAGAAAGATGTCGTAAGTTTTTTGTTTTTTAATAAGCGGGATTTCTGCCTTCAATTTCTACTGCAAATTGATAACAAATACTCCTCGTTTGATATTATCTTTAGCAATTTTTAGAAAGTAGCTTACAAGCATTAATAATTGGAAGTCTATAACATGAATTAGTTTGTGATCCCCAGACCCTAGCTGACAAAAGTTTAATTTAAATTATATTAGCTTTTAATTTGTATGAGATATTTCTTTTCTTCATTATGTGGTCATTGTGTTGTTTGTGTTAAAAAAAATAACCCAAAATGTCGCACAAAATAATACAAAAGTATTTTGGCTCGTCAAATATTAGAGGTAGTCTATTATTCTTTGTGTTACAACTAAGAGAACTTGATATCCATAACGATATCATTTACAGTGCGTATACACAAAAAATG
The DNA here is from genome assembly GCA_035222895.1 of Strongylocentrotus droebachiensis. Taxonomy (NCBI): domain Eukaryota; kingdom Metazoa; phylum Echinodermata; class Echinoidea; order Camarodonta; family Strongylocentrotidae; genus Strongylocentrotus; species Strongylocentrotus droebachiensis. The sequence goes on from JAVYIG010001976.1 coordinate 192,330, forward strand.
CTGATTAAAGAGTTACAACATAATTGTGTTACGTTAAATCGTATTTTATTGTAAAGAAGAACTAAAACTCAGTGTAATGATATTATTTTCATAATTGTACTGCCAAGGATGACTTAACAGCAGGCTTTTCAAAAAGTGTTGTCAAAATCATTGTGTACCAACTGTGGGCTGAAGTAATAAATGTGGGTCGAAAGCCATAATATTTGTGTTATCTCATTCCAAACACAACTGTTCATTTATTTACATTGAATATGAGGCAGTGAAAAAGGGGGTTAATATCAACTCAAACTCTAGGAAATGCTTTTTACAAGCACAATTTATGATATTCTCCTTGTTTAAAGTAACCTTCTCCTTGGGTGATACAAAATGGATAGCGTTTGTTTGGGATGTTATCTTTTTTAATGAAAGTCTGCTGTCAACTTCTTTGATATTTATCATCATATTATGTGTTCTTTCTTAAATTTAGGATTGGTAACCTTTGAGTTTTCATACGCTATTCGAGATTATGCTCCTCATGCGTGTTAAATGATGCACCGGACAAGTTAGCAGTCGAGAGCACTAAGCTAACATGAGATAGGAAGTTAGTAGGCTGTTTAAAATAATTAAAGGTTGTCCTGTGGGTTGAAAATAAGGATCTTTGAAAGTCTAGATACATTGTATCGTTTTGAACACTGATGCACAAAGCAGTCAGTCCGCAGCGTCCGCGAATTCGCTCGTATTTACACAAGTCGTATGCAAGCTATGTACGGTAAAAACGGACATTAAGCAGAAAACATTGGTACATAAAAATTACGATTGCATCAATGTTTCTCTATGGATTTTTTTCATTTATGTACCAATATAAAGAAGATAGACCAAATAATCCATCTTTACAAAACATCAAGATATTTTTTTAACGTTAACGTGCTCTAAAAAGAGCATTTAAAACAGTCTAAAAAACATAGCAACTTAACGATATGCAGCATTAAAAAAATATATGAAAACGCTACTGCATCAAAAAGTAATTTGGTTCATTGTGATGATACATATACAAACTTTCAAACCATCACTGTTTCCTTTATTTTACTTCTTTATACCAGTCAGGAACACGGTAAATACAACACCATGTTCATTCCAACATATTCAACAGCGGTGACACAGACGATATGCGTGGGTCATCAGAGTATGACGTCATGTGCCAACCCGGGGATACTACGTTAAATCTAGCTTTGCGTCGATTATCGATGTTCTGTGTCCGTGCGCTGTACATGAACACGCACGGAGGATAGACGGTGAATAGGGATATCCACGTATTAGACTCTGGTGCGTAACCCCCGGACGTAGAGGTGTTGTATTGCCCCATATACTCATTATTGTGTATCATTTTTATGCGCTACTTAATAATAGAAGTCTACAGAGCTGCAGAGTACAAGTTGGATGCGGATACGTACTCAAGTACAATCAAGTACACTATAGAATACCACCTCTAGAATGAATAGGGGACAGTGGGAAGGGTTTAAGTGTCTTTATGTGCCATTTTTGGCCAGGCTTTGATATCATTTTAACAAAGAAGATACATTTTCTTTCTCAAATGTATATTTGTGAAAATACAAACTTTCGGGGGGGGGGGGGGGGGGGGGGAAGCGATTGGCATTGGTATTGTCATTGAAAATGAAAATATGATTGTTCCCATCCCTGCTTTTAAATTTCATGGCTGTATTGCAGGCGGTTGGTTGTAAAAGTTCTGAAATGTGTTTTTATTTAAATTGTAAACCATGGACTAATAAATGAGAAAAGCCTTAAACATCAATTTATTTTGGTAATCCCCAGGCATTCTTTGATAGTAATATTTTATTTGATGTTTCTTTTGTCAATTTATGTAACTCCAGTTCATGTGTATTTTTAGAAATAAAATAATTACAAAATTCTTTCCATTATTCTCTTTTCTGTTTGTTTTTGTTTTATAGTGACCCACAAAATATATATCTGATCATTTATTTTCTGTTTTTTTTTTTTTTTTTTTTTTTTTTTGTTATCGGATAACATTTTTAATGTGTGGTGGGTTGAAAGGGCGCAAATAAAATTAATAATATTTTAATTTTCACCTTCAACATCATCACAATCATTCAAACTTCAAAGTCATCATCGCCATCACGATCATTATCATCATCACCACTATTAACATCACCATCACAACTATTAACATCACCATCATAATCACTGTCATGATCATCGCCATCACCATTGCCATCATCATAATCACCATCAGCATTATCACCATAGCCATCATGATCATCCCCATCACCATCATCATAATCACCGTCAGCATTATCACCATAGCCATCACGATCATTGCCATCACCATCATCATAATCACCGTCAGCATTATCACCATAGCCATCATGATCATTGCCATCACCATTGCCATCATCATAATCACCAAAGCCATCATGATCATCACCATCAGTATTATCACCATAGCCATCACAATCATCATAATCATCATCCTAATCACTGTCAGCATTATTACCATAGCCATCACCATCATCATCATAATCACCATCAGCATCATCACCATTGCCATCATCATAATCACCGTCAGTATTATCACCATAGCCATCACCATCATCATAATCACCGTCATCACCATAGCCATCGTCATCATTATAACCATAGCCGGTTAAACACAAAATATATTATTAAGAGTTTTAAGACTACTGCTAATGATAAATAATTATAAATGAAATTGGACTAGGAATAATATTTCCATTTTATAATATTCATATTTTATTTATAAACTGACTTTGACATGTATGTTGAGAACTTGAGACCAGTGAAAAAAATACACGGGCTCAGGACGAAATAGCCCCCGAAATGCCCAAAAGAGCCCCCGAAGATCAGAAAAGAGCCCCCATAAATTTGCATAGAGTTCAATGCAAAACAAATTTTAGAGTGTTATTTTTACGCAGGCAAGCTTGAAAAGTAGCCCCCGAAAAATAAATACTAATTTTTACCCTGCTTGAGACCATTACTTGCATAACATGTGTCACTGAGAATAAAAGTATTATCCAAGTAAAACATCTTTAAATTGTATAACGGTGACAGTTCAATCAGTTTTTTATTATAATAAATGCTTTGTTCATGTAAAGCTCTGGAATCCCACCTTCGAAGTATCACTATCAGAGATACAAAAATGTAATCACTTGAAATGGATTTTTCTTTTACTGAAAGAATAAGCTGAACAAAATCCTTCTCGTCCTTCTCCCAAACTCCGCTTTCAAGATTGTTTGTTCCTACATGTATGTGAAGTCTAGCAAACACTGATTCAGGAATGCAATGGAGACTGATGTGTGAAGTCTGTGTCTTAGATAATTTGTTGTCAATGTTCCGCAAGTTCGATGGTTGAGTGCATCCGTCAGAAAAACAACAACATCTACATCTAAGGTGGTACTGGACAGGACCAATTGTTATATACGTCCAGACTTCCGTGGCATCGCAAACTGTCAACAAACATCACAACTGAGGGTGCAGAGTTCAAAAATAAAATAAAAAGGTGCTCATAAAAATACAGTGGGTTGCAGACATCATCTAATTTTTAGATGAAGTAGAGCCACATCGACGCTCTAGCCCGCCTGTGTGCAGCTGCGCTGAGTGGTCATTCTGCATGTAGCTCCAAACTTTGGTATGGAAAGACTTGGCTGATGTTGACTTTGATGATGGTGGCTGCCGTCTGGTAGTTGATTCCATTACGAGGATAGAAGCTGTTCTTGTATTCTTCGGTCCTGGCAAATGACAAATGATAAGAAGGAATATAAAATTGCTTAGTTCAGGTATGGGGATTTTAAAAGATCTGATCAAAGTAGCTAGCAATTTATGGTAGACAAAACCTGCTTGCATTAAAAAATTGTTTTTAATGAAAACAAATTACAGGTGTCAAATTCATGAAGTTTTCCCTTCATTTTTCCACATGTGCACAAGTTGTAAAATGTAAGTGTTTAACTTTGGCTTTTTGTTTCAATTCTGCTTTGTTCATAATCATAATACAACTCGCACAAGGGAATTGCTGCTTATTTCTATGGCTGGTTGTAAAGTTTGAGTTGACCAGAACCAAAATAAAAGGCACAACCAAACTAGTTTGAGAATCCCTAAATTAATAATAGGTTCTATAATTATCTGAGTCTGACCAGACGCCAGAGTCACTGTTTAACTCTCACAGTTGCAGTTCACAGTTGACTGTTAAATTCGTGTAAAAATAAAATGGATTAAGCATAAATATTATCAAGAGAGCTTGCTAATTTAATGGAATAGTACACGTAAGTCGAGGGCCCCAGATCAGATATGGCTTTGTTTTATGCCGGATCGGTACAGAAAAGGCTATGTATGGGACCGGTACGCGGTCACGGTGATGACTACGAAAGTGCGGCCATGTTGGCGAAACGTACACTTTTCGCGCCATATCGGCAAAAATGAGTGATTTTAACGTAGCCGTCACACAACTTCCGGTTGAAAATCGAAAAATGTGTAACTTTCATGGCCATAAAAGCTAATAAAATACATCGTGCATCAATCGAACTCTGCGCTTTTTCACAGGGTTTTCAGTTTCATCTACTTTCACTGAAGCCCCTCACGCGCATTAACAGCGTTTACAAACCGAAAAAATGCCCTTTTTAAACTTACAAAACAAGCACTTTAATTTTGTCCAAATCACACGAGTCTGGTACCATCGGAAAGCTCAGAGTCTCAGCTGTTCAAAATCGCATATTTCACAGCTGTAGCGACTACGTACCGCAGTCCACAACTTTATGAATGAACCACTATGCTCCGCCCCTTCTTCTTTCGAAGATTTGCGAGGTTTTCCGATTCCGCGCTCGCGGCACCAACATTTTGCCGAAACTTTCACGAAGCACGATCTTCGGCTGCTTCTCCGCACCCGAACGCAATTTGATTGACATCTAGACGGGTTTCAACTTTACCCCCGAAGGTTAATTTGCATACTACAAGTTGTTCGGTTTTCATAGCTCATCTACAACGAAAGTTACGACGAATTGAAAATTCACCGGTTGATTTTGACATGAATTTGGACAATCTGAAGGTAAGAACTTATATGATATGAATCGTACATGCCTTTTCTACAATATATGTGAAATTTGAGTCCCCACGAGTTGTATTTTTATGCGGAGAGAGCTTTTTGTAGAGCTACTCCCAGGCTTTGTTGACAAAATTGATCGAACCGTGCCGAGCTTTTGTGCGGTGCCGATGCGCTATTGTACCGGGGCACTCTCCGTGTAAACAAAGACGAGTGTTCGGTGGAGTTTGGGGATTTTTTGCTGTGTGTGATTGTAACTATATGAGGCGATCGTCAGGGAAAAGAGCATTTTTATGAAATTTGTTCATATGTTACTTACTACAGGGTCACGTATATTTTGAAATATGAATTATTGTTGATGATTTATGAGAGGAATACGTAATAAATTTACAATTCGGTTAACATCTGGGTAGAAGGGTAATAACACCCCTACATAATTAATGGGACATGCCATAGTGTACTACCTATACGGCCGGGTTTTTTTGGTGGACGATACCATTCGTGATTTTAGGGGTGTTCAAATTTATCAAAGACGGAGGGACTGCGAAACGGTGATTGCGATTTTTTTTTTTTTTTTCGTTGCCTTCAGTTTTTTATTGTTTGTTGATTTGGAATAGTAGAATCGTTATCTTTATATTTTTAAATACATAAATTAAAGGACTATCAAAATCAAATCAATATTGATAAGAAAATATTTACTTGAGATGAGAAGTTTTGTCCCCCCAAAAAGTTAAGACAAATGTGAAATGAAAATTAAAATACAAATAAAATGCACAAAATAAATTTTATCCTGTTTTAAAACTTTTATTCTTTCTTTTAACTTGAGGTTTAACTGAACTTAGTAAGCATGGACGAAAGTTCTGATGACCCTCCGCCTCCGGTTGATACAGGGTATCCACCCTGAAATCATTGAGAGCGAAGCAAAGCCGACAGGAGCAGAAAGAAGACAAGGGGAGACTGGACAAGGTAGCTGCAACACAGGGGATAATCCCATATGGAGGGGTCTGGACATGTGACGAAGTTGACAGAAGGGTCACGAGTCTTCCACAGGAAGAGAGGAAAGGCGGACTTATTGCCCAAATTCAATACCAGAAGAAAGTTTTGAATGCCAAGGGAAGTCCAGGACTGTTCTACAAATCCAGCCATGGGGTGGCATTCACTGAAGAGGAACTCAAGACCAACCTCACAAAGATCCTGGAAATCAACAGAATCACTTCAGAAAATGTGAGGGAAGCTAAATCCCTCCAGTACCACACATCCGAGGAGGTCTCCTCAAACATCCAGAAAAGCAAGCTGGAACTGGGAAACAAAGTTGCAATGCAAAGAAACCAAATTATTGCTAAGCAGCAACAACATCTCTTACCACTCTACCAAAATGACCCTGAATCTCTTCTCCACAAGGAAGTAAAACATAAATGTCGAGAAACTGATGGAACTGTAGAGTGGTTCACTGCCAAAGTGATAGGAATTTTCAGCAAAAAGAGAGACAGCATGCAGACTGAATATACAATAGTGTATGACAGTTTTCCGGAAGATGAATGGCACTTTCCCCTGCTGAAGGATATGAAAAATGGTGACCTCATTATTCGCGACTAAAGTAAACTTAATCAGAAGAAATATCTTACGTTTCAATATTGCAATAAGATATTTCTCACAGGTACATGACTCAAGTTGAACTTCCAATGTGTGTTTTCATAATTACCAAATGACTTCAAAGAAATTGTACTTAAAGCATGCATCATTCAATACTCAAGAGTGCAATTTAAGAAATCTTAAGTTCATTCATGGACTTATGTAATTTACTCAGGGACTAGTGATATCTTTAACTTTAAATTGCAATGAGTTTGTAGTTCTTGAATGATATCATATATCAAGAGTTTGAGAAATAGAAGATGATTGAATTATTAAGTTTATATTTCTCAAAATAAGTATGATTTGTGCACAAACTTTGTACATGTTCTAATTATGACATTGATAAAACTGTATTAGTGTTAAACATGGTTACCTCGGTGTCAGAATTTAAGTAACTTATTTGGAAGTTTTTTCTCTTTCTAAATTGCATACTGTGTTAAAGTTTCCATCTTGGCACCAGGCAACTTCTCTACAACTACATTATCTAATGACGTATTTGCAGGTAATCCATGAAGAAAAAAAAATTTGGCGGGAAAATGCTGTCATTTACCCGGGAACGAGTGACAATATTTAGAAAATAACCAAATATTCATGTAGAGCATTAAAAAATACATTAGTGAGTGGAATTTCATCAATATATCCGCAATATTAATAAAGTAACATGCATTTTATTACTTTGACATAGCTGAAATTGTCATAATTTGGGGCCAAAAGGGTTATACACATTTATGTGTAGCACGTGGCTTCATTGCATGCCATTGACATGAAAACAAAAAATATGATATCTCAAAAACTACTCAACCAATTTACATGATTTAAAAAGCATTGTGTTTCTTTCATTGAGAGCTTTAATATGATACCAGTTTTATGGTACCTAGAGGTATAAATAATTTTGACCTGAAAACAAAGTTCTGCCAACATTTTTCTTGTGAAAAATCAAAAAATTGGGGAAAAACATTGCTTATACCAGTCAGGAACACGCTAAATGCAAGGTAATGTCAGAATACCTCCTACGAAAGAAGGGAAATATGGACACATTTCAATGAATATTTACAATCACTTAGATGCGGTAAAATTAGGAAAATTTCATATCAAAATACGTAGAAAAGTATGGAGATACACTTACCCCTACATGCTACGCAGCACAGTAAAAGCCATAGCAGCTGTGATAAAGTTTGTTGACCTGTGCAAAAGTCTCGCAAAATCTCGCAAATCGCGGGACACGAAATACGACGGTTTATCGCACTTCCGGGTGCTGTGTAAATTTGGGCATTCTGCCTAATTATCGCGGGCGTTGCGGACTGACTGAAAGGCACAATGCATAATTTAACTTTTAATAGGATTTAAAACCAAACTAAAGCACATGCATTGGCCTGACCCACATTGGATCCTTAAGCCCTAACTTGGAACAAGGCGATTTTGATAACATTTTTCAAAGAGCCTGGTGCTCATTCATCCATGGCAGAAATATTGTGAATAGGGTTCCATTGGACAGAATAGTTACTCTTCATAATGAAAACAATTTCAAAGTCATATTAGTTAAGACTTCTTAACTAAAAGCTACCAAAATTGGATACTCTTTTATGTTGATACGCACCGTATAGGAAATTTCGCTAAGCGCCATTTGAAATTTCCTACATTATTTATTTCTCTTTGCGGTACATTCAATCGTTTCAGATACCAAACTATCAAGGAAGACATGGAAAGCGTCAGCAGCAAGTACGTCCTCATGAAAGAAACAGGAGCAGTTCTGATCGAACCCAAATTCTACCCCGAAGGCTACAGATTCACCTTCCTTATTCGGGACCCATCCCGAGTATTCGTTTCGGCACGGAAGGCAATGTCAGCGAAGTACGCCAAAACAGGTATGATTCAATCCGTAGCCGATTACGATCTTATCCGAGATGACCCACTTGATCGACAACCAATGAAATGGTTCGAGAGGTTGCATGCAATCTGGAAGCACGTCAAAGCGAATATCGAACCGAATCCGATTGTCATCGACACTTCAGATATCATGTCTAGACCAGGACCGACCATCGAGGCACTCTGCGACGCTGTCGGCCTTCCATACAGCGACGACCTTCTCCAGATGAAGCCATTTACTGAAATACCAAAGAATTTTGTGCTCCCAGCTGAAAACCTCTTCAGCGGGATGTCGGTGTTCTACGAAAGAGCTTTCGAGAGCACACAAATTATCACGCCTAAGGACCTTGGGCCTATCCCACGTGATCAACTTTCAGATGACGTCAATCGGTGCGTAGACTACTCGATGCCCTTTTATCGTGAAATGCTTGAAAGCCGACTATCTATTCCATGATGAAAAGAATTTGATGGACTAATTATCTGACGAAATAATGAACTCCTAAATTAGCAGTGTAAATTCAGTGTAAATTCATAAGAACCCTAGCGTATAATCAGATTTTGTTGTTATAATAAGGGCAACATTTGCCTTTACTGTCATTTATTTACTTTGCAAAATGCATACACTTTACAGCGCGTATTAAAAAAAACTATAACTAACTTTGGTAGCTGCTGATTAAAAAGTGATAAACCAATACGACTTTGATATTTATTTCATCATGAAGAGTAAGTTCTTTTCTGTCCATTGATACCCTTTTCATAATATTTCTGACGGGTGACAGATAACTGGGGTCTTTCAAAAGTTGGGCCAAAATCACCTTGTACCAAGTTTGGGCTGGTGGAATGAATGTGGATCAGACCATTATGCATGTGCTTCTTTAGTGTTAAATCATGTTAAAAGTAAAATTATGCTTCGTGTTTCCGCGTGCCTAATTGTTTAAAAATATGTAATGTTACTAGGCTTTCACAGATTACCTTGTTTCAATCTATATAGGATAAGCTTTGGTTATTTTGAACAGCCGACTAACTTCTGATTTCATGACTTCTGTCCGCTCACTTGCCCGCTTGTCCATTATACCAGGCGCGGATCCACGTAGCGATTTTTCCGGCCTGGCCCCCCCCCCCCCCCAGCCCCCAAAACTGTTTTTTTTTAAATAGGATAATAACGTAAATTTAACCTTTTTAAAAAAAAAAAAAAAAAAAACGGCCCCCCCCCCCCCTCTCCCCCAAAAAACTAGTATTGTCGCCCACAATAGTGTTAAATCATGTTAAAAGTAAAATTATGCTTCGTGTTTCCGCGTGCCTAATTGTTTAAAAATATGTAATGTTTCTAGGCTTTCACAGATTACCTTGTTTCAATCTATATAGGATAAGCTTTGGTTATTTTGAACAGCCGACTAACTTCTGATTTCATGAGTTCTGTCCGCTCACTTGCCCGCTTGTCCATTATACCAGGCGCGGATCCACGTAGCGATTTTTCCGGCCTGGCCCCCCCCCCCCCCCCCAGCCCCCAAAACTGTTTTTTTTTAATAGGATAATAACGTAAATTTAACCTTTTTTAAAACAAAAAACAAAAAACGGCCCCCCCCCCCTCCCCCCAAAAAAACTAGTATTGTCGCCCACACCAAAACAATTATGTACCGTTACCGCCCCCCCCCCCCCCCTCCGCCTATTGACCGGCCGTTGCCGGCTGAATCGGCGCTAAATTTTTCTCAAAACCTGTACCATTAAAAAAAAAAAAGTGCTCTTAACCCCCCCCCCCCCCCCCCCCCCCCCCCCCCCCCCCCCCGTCTATTCACCGACCTGCTGACTTGGCGCTAAAAAATTCTCAAGATTTGGGCCCACCCTCTTATCGTCGGCTGGATCCGCCCCTGCATTATACACACGCGTAATTAGGGGCATTAGGTGTTTATAATCTTGTTCAGACGATGGCAATTTACCCCGTGGTAAAGGTCGTGTCTTAAGAGCTAGTTGGGGTAAATATGGTGAGGTCGGTGTAAAGTCGGAATAATGACCGTCTGCACGATGTTCGTGTTAGCTACGCCTATCTTTACCCCCGACCGATTTACTCCTGGATTTATCCAGGAGTTACGCGCTACACGAGAGGGTAGCGTAAGTTGACCGTGTGGATCGATGCTCTCACTTTGCATTTGGAGTATAATATGTGACCTTTCAAGAGGGTTGTTTGTTACAATCGAAAATTAAAATTAAATTTCGCACGGTTTAGATGCGGAATGTGGGTTGATGTCGACTATAGTGCGGGCGCCACCACTTCCGGAAGTTACGCTGTTCGGTGGAAGGGGGTGGAAGGTCGTGTTAACATCGGGTACGTTTATGCTCAATTTTTGAAGGCAGAATGAGCGATTTGAAACGCTCATCGTAAAAGCTCATCGTAATCGCAGTTCCAAGGTGTACTGTTTATGCTCACTTCTCTGGCTCGTCCAGGCATGATTCTGGCTCAGAGCCAGAATCATGCCTGGATGAGCCAGAGAAGTGCAGTGCATAGTCTGCAGCTGGATTCGCAAACCTGCACTGCGCATGCTACGTTGACCCCATTTAAATCATAGCCTGCCATGAGGCTGCGTGTACGCTATTGTTACTCTGCTTCTTGCATGCTAGCACGCATTCGTAAACGCAGTTATTGTTCATGCCCATTGGACTGTGCCTAGTGTTTTGCACGCGCTATTGTTAGTTACATCGCGTTAATCCGATCATCTCGTTATAAATCTGGCACTTGGGGGATTAGCCCTGTGGCAGGATAAGAGTTAAACGCGTTTACAAATGATTGTGCGTTTATGCTTCCCCAGAATCGCTGATTTTGCAGAATCGCCGATCCAAAACGCACCTTTTTGTGAGTTTACGATCGGCGATTACGATCGCAGTTTTTCTGTGATTCTACAAAAATGAGAAAGGACGCAACCGTGTTTTGAACTAAACGCGTAACAAATGCCTCATTCTGGCCAGAGAAAGTTGAGCATAAACGTACCCTTAGTCGTGGCATATTGGTCCGAGCAGGGAAAACGTCCGAGTAAGAGGGTGTGGGCAACTAATGGTGTTAGTGAAATAAACATGAGATATTTACTGCTGCAGGGATTAACTTACGCCTACGAGGAAGCCCCCGTCTAAACATATTGGCTTATATCAAATAGCGAATGAATACTCAAAGGTTACTTAACCCAAATAAAAGTACGAACACGTGTATGATGATCAAAGAAAATAACGGTAGAATTTCATAGAGAAGATAACTTCCCATATACGTTTTATTCATTTTGTATAACTGAATGAAAAGGGTTACCTCAAACAAGAGATGCGAATGAATTCAAGATCGTAATCATCATAACGAAGAGAGTATCATAGATTTTGTTTGTATTTCCTTAAGCTTGAGTTGATATTTACACCATTTATCTTCAACTGCCTTATGGTCAATATTAATAAGTGAGCAATTGTTTATGGAATGAGATAACCCACACTATAATGGCTTTTGACCCACATTAATTGCTTCAGCCCAAACTTGGTACATCGATTCCACACCGTTTCTTACACAATACAATCACATGACCAGAACCCAACTTTATCTATTAAGCGTGATATGAATTTGCATTTTTATTATCGGTCTCTGTATTTCTACTATACCCCATTTGCAAACGGGGCATAGTAGAAATACAGATTAATGGTGGCGTGATTCTTATCATAATTGAAAAGTGAGTAATTCATTTTCAGATAACAGATTTTTATTCCAAAGTTTCCACTTTTGACAACCGATTTATCTTTTATTGTATTTTGCTCCAAATTTACTAGCCTGAATCATTCATTAATACATTGTATAAGATGATGACGTGGACCATAATCAAATGATTAATTAAAAGCGTACACGCAGGCACGGATTCAGGGGGTCGAGCGAGCCTTGCCCCCACCCCCCTCCTGGCCAAAAAGAAAGAAAAAAAGACGGGTCAAAAAAAAAAGGGGGACCAGAATTTGTTTGGTTTTTTGCTCAAGGGGGGGGGGGGGGAGGGGGTTGTTGAGCGAAATATCGACCGTCGCGATTTATTTCCCGGGGCAAACAAAGAAAACAAGAAATAGTGCTCACTACCCCCCCCCCCCCCCCCCCCCCCCCCCCCACTGAGCGAAATATCGGCCGCCACGATTCTCAAATTTCAGCATACTAAATTTCAAATTGATTTCAAATTTGGCCCCCCCCCCCCCAAGAAATCCTGGATCCGCGCAGCGTACACATGACAAGGGATTTATCTTTCCTAACGCGTAAGTTTGGATAATGACCGGTCATTAGTAAAATCATGTTATAAAACATCATTTTATAAAACAAATAAAACATAATCTTATAAAACAAATAATACACATCAATTTGTTCGGGCATAAGTAAAATTACCCACACTCGGTACCTTCAAACAGTGCAAACACCCTCGGCTACCGCCTCGGGTGTGAAAGAAAGCTACCTTGTGTGGGTAATTCTTACTAATGCCCTCACTGCTGTGTATTATTTGTATACCAAACACCTTGATGATATGCCTGGGGGTCGATACAAATATATTGTAATTATTAGGTGAAGTGATTATGAGCCTCATACCGTATGCGGTCACAAAAGTGATACCCTAAAGCCAAATTATCCCCCAGGGACAATTACCCCCGGAAAATTACCTCCCGGAAATCCCCCCCCCCCCGAGGACGATTACCCCCGAAAAAATACCCCCCCCCCCCCACTGTCCCCACCCCTAGGACAAAAATAACCCCCACCCCCAGGACAACAAAGAACAATTACTCCCCACCCCCTCTGTTCGTTAAAGGGGAAGTCCAGCCTGATAACAAGTTGTCTTGAATAAAAGCACTTGGGGAGGGGGGGGGGGGGGGGGGGGTCACGGGTGTAATTGTCTACGGTGGGATAATTGTCCTCGGGGGTAATTTTCCGGAGCGTAACCGTCCACGGGGGGGGGGGTATTTGTCCTAGGGGTTATTGTCCGGGGGTAATTGTCCTCGGGGGGGGGGGGATTTTCCAGGGGTTATCATACGGCGGGGGTATTTGTCCTTTTGGGGTAGTTTTCAGAGGGTTAATTTAATGTGTAGGGTTTATTTTTTTACTAGAAAAGTGATCTGAAAAAAGTGCTAATGGTAAGACAGAGAGAGAGAGATAGAGAGAGAGAAATAAAGAGCGCGAAAGAGGAAGAGAAAGAGCGAGAGAAAGTTCGGATAGAAGGAGAGATAGAAAAGAGGAAGGGGTGGGGAGGCAGCAGATGATTAGGAAATGTAGTCAGGAACAGGAAGAGAGAGAGAGAAAGAGAGAGAGGTTGTAGAAAGAATTAAGTCAGTGTAGGCCTACTATGGAGGAAAAAAATGACACTGTTCCCTGGCCTGCCGGGGTCCGGAACTCGGGTGGGAAAAGAAATTACGGGCCGGGCGTGGAAGGGAGGGGGGAGGGTATGTTTCTTGGAGGCCTGTCCATCATCCGCGTATAAAAAGGTGTTTTTTTTTGTTTTCCTTCTTCTTCTAAATTTTACATTTTTTAAAACTTTGTCCAATCAATTTCATTGTGGCGCATCCCATCCAATTACGACAAAGTCGAATCAAGTTCGTCATCCTCAGCTGCCATGATCACATCTGTGTCTTAATTATTCATTCTACTTCCAATATTTTCTGAATTTTTTCAAGACACTTTCACTTTGTTATCATAGTTTTATCTAGTATTATGTCCCGTCGTAATTTTAAGGGAAAAGCAATCTCAGCAATGAGTGTTGCTGAATTGTAGCAACAATTGTACGCCATATTGCTACTCTAAAATACAACCATGACATGGAGTAGCATTTTACTTTTTCGACGCTCATGATAATTCGTTTTAAAGTTTATTCCACTGTTTGCTCGATTTAGTAGATAGAAGTGAGCATTATCATGATAAACGACGATGCAGTATTATTCGTATTTGTTCATCATCTTTACAATTCTATTTGGAAGACAGCATAACAATTTTTATATTTTTTTGAGGGGGGGGGGGGGGGGGGCTTCCGAGAAGAAGTTTCAATTGTTGTAAAAAAATTGACCTAAATCCAGTTATCCCTAATTATCAATTTCGCGAAAGTAAACGGGAAAAGGAAAACAAATACACTTTGTTGTGGTCGATTTTTCATTTCGATATAAAAGTACAAAGAATAAGATTTTATTCGGGCGCCATGCTGCCTGAATATCATCATATCACTATATGGGAATATTTAGACCTATCCCTTTAACATATTTTGCGAGCGAGGAAAGGGAAACTTTACCGATTTAATTTTGAATAATCTCCACCAGCGCGATCTCCCCCTACTGCTACAAGCCGAAGATGAAGCAATTCCCTGCTCTCGCCATGACGATTTTGCTATTCATAATTAATCAGTAAGAATTTACACTATTCAATTTGATTGTCCAACAATATTTTATCTTTTCTTCCATTTCCCAAATTTGGATCACAGTCAGATTGTACAGTGGGCACAAAAAGATTTATAGATTACAAAGTAAATCTTTATTTTTTTCCCTTTCTTTTCTTTTGCAAAATCACAACACAAGAACAGAGAGAAACACAAATATTCAACATTTTCTTGACAACGATCAATATATTTTTTATTTATTTGCACATATGCAATAAGTAATATAACTCATGAATTCTTTGAATATTTCAAACATTTTCTTCATCAACATTACAAACTTCCAAGAAAATTTGCAATAACCTGAACACATTACTTCCTCGGTACACTACAAAGCTGAATGTAGAAAGACAAACGTCATTTCCAAAGTACATTCCCAAGGCAAAGTACAAGTCCCATAGGTCCATGGCCCCGTTTCATAAAACAAACCATTGATGGTAACTTTGCCATCAATGGCATGGTAACATGGCTCAACAGCCAATCAAAATCAAGGTTTCCATGGTAGTTACCGTTGATGTCAAAGTTACCATCAACGGTAAGTTTTATGCAACAGGGCCTTGGGCCCCCGTTTCATAAAACTTGTTATCAAATAAACAACTGCCACAGACCTATGACAAATCTGCTCACAGCCAATCAAATGCAAGGATGTCAGTAGCTTATACAATTATCGTAACTTATCATTAATAACAATTTTTATGAAATTCAGGCATATTCAGTTATGAAGTGACAAAACCGCAGTGGTTGTTTTATAAGGATGTTGAGTGTAAAACACTTCACATTTCTTCTTCTTATAACACAAAGCTCAGTGAATAAGTGCAGTTTCCGTTCATTTTACACGAACAAATTGATACAATTTGATTTTGGTATAACATGCACTCATCTTCCACAGTCTCCATCCCTAGTTATCTTAGGCTCAGTATTCAAAGAGTCAAACATTCAAAAAGATAAAACAACAGGGTCATTTCAGGAACAAATTTTTTGTCTTAAAGCCCCTCTGCACTAGTTTGGCATGGAGGGATTAGACCTCCCTGCAAGGTCACTGGCAGGTGGTTATCTCATCAAATCAGTTCTCAATTAACATAAGAAAAAGGGGATCATGGGGGACGAACAGTCACCGATTAGGCGTTGTTTGCTATATAGAGGGCGTAAGCAGCAGTTGGGCTTTAAGACATGCAAATTTTATATTCTCTTAATTCATTTATCATCTTCATTCATCAGCTGTAAAGGCATTCATTCGCGAAAAAACAAATAAATGTTGTAGATTGATCTGAAGCAGGGGATACCTTCAAATACATTTTATTTTTTGTTTTTTCCTAGAATAGTCCATGTCAAATATTGGAGGATCTGTATTTTGTATTTTATGATCATAAATAAAACCAACCAACCAATTAGTTCAAAAGCAAAATCCAAAACTGGACTGCTCATGGTTGACCCTGGCATTTGTAATGAAAACAATGAACGAGAACCTGTCGTAAACTGGGAACATTGAACAATTTTGAACGAACCAATTTAACAGCATTAAACGATGGTCAACTTCTCAGTCTGCACAATTCACTTCTGAGTTGAATTGAACAAGATGTGCATTTCAATCAGAATCAATACGTAACTTTCCTTGTCCTTCTGAATAACTTGCTTTCCCCATTTTCGATCTGTCCAGTAAAACACTAATTCTTCCGACGACGATCACTCTCCATGCTTTCAGTCGAGGTCAAAGGTCAATTACACACACTGTTGCTGGCTATCCTGAGGAAAAATAAACCCAAAATATCCCTTGACCTTTATAACGTTTCACCCTTTATCTCGACCTCCATAGTCTTCTCATGCAAACTTCATCCTCTGTTAGGTTCAACCCGAGTCTTGCAAAGCCTTTCATTAGCTCCCTCATTCCTCTCAAGTTTTTGAAACCCATCATGGTGTATTTCTCAACCTGAGTCTTGCTAAGCCTTCTATCCTCATTCCTCATTCTTCTCAAGTTTAAGCCATCTCGATGTATTCTCAACCCGAGTCTTGCTTTGACTTTTTCTTGGCTTTCTTTGTTCTTTCATATCGTATCGTGTCACTTTCTAGCGAGGTCAGTTCAGCAAGTCTTTGATTGAAGTCTGGGGTGGCTCCTGATGCAGGGTCATGAAAAGGGTACTGGTTCTCTGTGGAAAGAAGGTTAAAAGGGGAGAAAAATGTTTAGAAACATGACAAAAAACTTTGTCCCCATTAGCATAGGAAATTTCTCCAGTTTGGAAATCTTATTGAACTAGATGGAACTTCGACTGCGCGCAGTCAAAAATTATGCCTCCGCCATAGAGCGATTTCACAAACCAAAACAGAACCAATCTTTCAAATTCAAGTTTGATTGTAATTCATTTATAACAGGTTTTCAGAATGTTGTGTTTACAAGCTGTTTTTCATATATGACCCTTTGATCTCATGACCCTAAAATGTAATCAGTTTATTGGCTTTGCAAGATAACATACATGTCTTGAGTTTCATGGTAATCCGTCCATCGGTACTAAAAATAATGCGATCACAAACTATTTTTGCATACATAACGAGCACTGTGACCAATGACCTTCGACCTTGTGACCCCAAAATCTAATCAATTCATTAGCTCTGCCAGATACATACATGACCTACGTTTGGCAGGAATCCATCAATCGGTTCTTGAGATAACGATCACGAGAACGGGACGTACAGACGGACAACCCAAAAACATAATGCCTTCGGCTACTTCGTAACGGAGGCATAAAAATGAATTGCCTTTTAAAGACATTTGTTAAAAGAGAAATACATAACCTTGCCATTTCCTTGGAATCAATTTTGTACATTTTCTTTTTTGGGGTGTAAATGAACTTCTCAATCTCTGTTGGCAGACTCTGGGACCTGCTTGTTTTGGGGGCTCTTCGCGCTCGAGACTGTATCGTATCCATGATCGTATCCTACTAGCTTCCATGTTTTGAATTGCGCAGATCCTTGAAACACGTTGGTCTCTTTGCCGATCCGCCAAGATAGAGAGGTCTATCCTTCCCAATGGCCCTACTCACAAGCATAGCTTTTTGGGGTCCCAATTTGGATCATGTTTGTTCGTCATGATTGCTATGTCTGGTGTTTTTCAATAAACTGAACTGAACTGAACTGAACTAAACTATTTGGAAGTCATAAGGTTTATATACAAATGTAGAGAGTAATTGTTGGCAACAGCGATCAGCTTTGGATATAAGGGATAACCAAATAAGAAAGCAACATGATAAATGTTGATATTGTGATGATAATTCAAAGGGGCTATAAACTGACGAATACAGGGGAACGTGATCTACATGTACGTCTCCTTTTGGACATCTGCACGTAAACGAATGGACTTGATTAACGGTAGTCAGAGACTTATCTCTACATGGTCAGCATTCACGAAAGAGACCGAAGTTCTTCTCACGCTTCGGTTTTGTGTATGTTGCATGCAAGTGATTGCCGCAGTCGCGTCCGTAGTCGTAATATACCCGATTGTCCCCAAGTCAGGCCACGGGAAAGATACTTAGTCTCGTCAGTTTCGCCCACTTTAAGCACTTTTTGCAATAACTTTAGTTATCCTTCAATAATTTGATTGTGAGATTCTGAGTCATCAGGGGCAAAAAAAGTTGACAGCTAATACGTCAGTGGTCATAAATAAATGGCCCAATACTTCCTCCTGCCCAATGGAAAACAATAGACCAGTTCACAGTTAGCAAATATCCCAAAATGACCCCGAATATCCACACATCTTCAAAACAGGAAGAGGTCCCACTTTGTACATTTTGAAATAATCACTCCTACAGCGATGGAGGTGCTACATAAATAGCCTTTGTTTTCCCTTTTTAAAGTATACTTCCACCTGTGTAGCATGGAGTGCACTGCTTGTGCATATTAAAATGAATAATGATTAAATAACTTTCATGGGCATGCATCCGCTATTTTGTCTCCGTGTATTTCACAATTTGGTCTGCAATGATCGACCTTTATCTGCTCATACTCGGGCTGCAACTATGCACTGGCTTATTGACTGTAGACTGGTCTGGTTTTATGAGAGAGAAAGATTTACTAATACAGTGAAACGCAGGTGCAGGTTCCTTTAGTACATGTTTCAATGACAAACCATTATCAAGGGAAACAAAAAAATGTGGTCCACTGCTCAGAAAACACATACAGTGAAACCTGTCTATAAAGACCACCCAAGGGAGACAAGAAAAGTGGTCTTTATGTACAGGTTCTTTTAGTACATGTTTCAATGAGGAACCATTTTCAAGGGAAACAACAAATGTGGTCTTTGTAGACAGGTGGTCTTTCTATACAGGTGGTCGCTAAAGCAGGTTTGACTGTACTTACGTTTGTATTTTTCACTCTGCCCCGACAGGAAAGCAGCTCTTGTTCTCGTTTTCACGTTGCTAGTCCGTCCTTGGCTTCCCATCGTGCTCCCGGCGTTGAGCCCTCCTCCGCTGGTCTCCCTGTTCCCAAAGCCCATGCTCTGCCCCCGTAGTGCCCCTGAAGCCCCGGAGCTGGACAGCGATGTGGGGGTACCTGATTCCCCAAGTAATAACAAAATCACAATTCACTGTCATCTTCCTTCAGAAAACAATATAAAATCTTACTACTAACTAGTTATTCATCATCAGAGTTGTTGATTGTTTATATCTAAACCCCTTTCATTGTTGTTTTCTCCCCCCCCCCCCTTATACATATATATTTTTATATTTCATTTTCTCTTGTCTTATAGATATTTGAAGTGTCTTTACTTTGCTCATTTTACTTAATTTATTGTTGTGTGCTTATAATATTTTGTATTTCTGTAATGGGCGATCCAACTTTACAAGTTCTAGCAACCTTCATGGAAAGTCCATCATATAACCTTTGCAAATAAAGTTGAGTTCTGGTCATGCGATTGCATTGTGAAAGAAAAGGTGTGGAATGGATCAGAAAAAGTTATTCATGTGCATGTAGCATGTACAGTATTGCTAGTTTCTGGAGTCATCAAAATCATAATAAATTTGGCCCAGTCTTGGTAAAGTAACAAGCACAGTACACAGAAAGATGTATATGGGACTACACAAATGGTGCCGGAGTTACTAACCTTGACTTCCTTATCTTTCTATGCTCATTACTCAGCCAGTATACATTTTCTACCATTCTACATTTATTTGTAATCTTGAACATTCAGTGTAAGTTTTGTTTGATTCTGTGAGAATTCATTTTCTTTTTTTACCAGAACTCAAGTTTATCTTTAAAATTTACTGTTACCTTGTATACTTTGATTTTTATATTGCGAAATAAATTGAATTGAATTGAATTGATACCTGCGCTGGTGATTGATAGAGAGGCTATGGTGTTGACGACAGGTGGCGGGGGTGCGTGGCCGTGACGGAAGGCCGTGAGATGGACGTTGGGCTGGTCTCTCATGAAGGAGTTCTTGGAAGTGGGGCGGAAACCGTTTCTTCTCATGTTGTTTAGATCGAACTGTGGCCCGCTCTCGCTACCCACTGTGGACGTAAGGATAGCAGATATTTTGATAATCAGCCAATCAGATAATAATAAAAATAACAGCCAAACTAAAATATCATTGGTGCTCTACCATGTTTTGGTTGAGATTTCTCTTAAAAGGCAAGCTCATTTATTTCTACAAATTAATACCTTTTATTACTTAATTATTTTTTTTTTTATTTTTTTATTTTTTTAGCTTTCCAAAACAAAGGTGTATACATTGCTCTCAACCTTGAAAACATTGTTTCTCTATTAGCTCTGCTTAAAGTTTTGACATTGAACTGCCAGGCCTTTCTGATAACTTTTCTAAGGATCACTACATGTAGATGGCCATTGTCAATTCTGTGGTCTGTCACTTTACTGGGTTGTACTCCCAGTTTTGACAAAATATGCCCCAAAATGTCAGCTTATATGAGCAGTAGATAGCTACACCTTGCCCTGTACTTAAAATGGCAAATAGTCTGTGTCTGTGAAACATTTACCTTTAACCTTGTTTACTCTGTTTTCAAAACTATTACTAAACCAAGGATTCCTAAACACCTTCAATAAGAGAAAAAGCAAAATTGACATTGATTATGTCACAATCGAAGATAAAAATTTACTACCATACAGTTCTTTTTTTTAATGGGTAGGTATGAAGCAGGAAGCCCGAAACCTTAAGCAAAGATATATGAGCCAGTATTCAGTAAGCCTAATGAATAAACTCAACAAACTGTATCATTTTAGGAATTAATAAAAAAAAAGTAGCCCCAGAAAAAAGAGCCCCAGAAAAGTTGAAAAAAGTAGCCCCAGAAAATTTCCAAAAAATTTGATATGGAGCCCCCGAAATTCCCGGCATTATGTCACGATCGAAGATAAAAAATCAAATCGATAGCAATTCCACGGGCCCACGCATTAATAATTGATTTTCTTGATAACAAAAGACAAAGGCACACAACTAAAGGAAATTAACAACCACAAATAGCATTGAAAATGCTACGACTATAGTCCGGCGATGCCGGACGCAACGATAGCAGCACAAATAATCAAGGATAAAATTGATTTTATGCAATGCTTATATTTTTGTTTGTTACCGCATTCTATATAGACCACAGCACTCAACAAAATCAGCAAATTTTCCCTCCAACACCTACTAGACTAGAAATACCATATGATGAAGAAAAGGAAGACAAACTGCACTCATTTACAAATCTACATGTACAAGCCTCAACTGTAAACATACATACTGTACATGTACAGAGTACAATACTACAATTATACAAGGGAAATCCAAAATGAATTCGTTATTGAGGGGATCATTAGTGCAATTAAATGGAATTGGTTATCAAGATCTAATTTTAATGTACTAGCCTTCAACTACAGTATAGAAACTATCTAGTATTAACTAATAAAATCAGTAAAGTGCTTAGAGACAGTAAGCACTAGATATAAATCCAGATTATTGTCATATCAGGGGGGCTTTTCACAAATATTGTCAACAGTGACAAATGCCTATTTGTGTTATAAGCTACTGAAATCCTTGCTTCTGATTGGTTATCAGCAGATTTGTCACTGATTTTTGCCATTTGTCATTGAAAAAAGGCTTTGTGCAACGGGTCCCAGGTATTACTTCACTACAGTTATAACTTCAGCTCCTTCTCCTTGATCAGCACCACTATTGAATACTACAAATATATCAGCAGTTTTTTTTAAATCTGCATCGGTAGTAGTATCAAAGAAAAAATACACAGGGGCTCGGGATAAAGAGCCCCCAAAATCCAAAAAGAGCCCACAAAAGTCATAAAAGCCCCTGAAGATCCTAAAAGAGCCCCCAACAAAATTTGCATAGAGTTTAATGCAAAACAAAATTAAAGAGTGTTATTTTCATGCTAGCAAGCTTGAAAAGTAGCCCCCGACAAAAATGTTTTTTTCCCTGAGTAGTATCCAACTACAAAATCACTTATTTCTTATTATACCTTCATCCTTATCCCGTTTTTCTGAGCTGTATGATAGAAGACTCATTCGTCTATACCTCAATGCTACATGTGCATTGCATGTGTGTGTGTATGCATGGGGGGGGGTATATCCATATGAACGCAATGTAAGAGGATAATAGAAATAGAAAAATTGAATTGTATTAATGCTCAACGGAGGCTGCAATAGCACAATTTTCAATGAACAGCAATAAAAATGACAAGAAAATCAAATGGACATCACATTTATGACTCAGGACTTCACATTTATGGCTAGTAAACACAATTAAACTGCAGTATAAAGGAAGTCTAGAGTTCCGCTTGTAGTACGAGAAAATACACAAAAATACAAGAAATACAATACTGATGCTCTGTACACAAATAAATTGCAGTAGATGTATTTTTAGGCAACTTAAAAAGTAACACAATTTGAAGGCAAACATTTCCAACGATCAACATGAAACAATATAGACTACCCAGACACTTCATCATCATTAAAAGCCTTCAAATCTCCATGACGACTGCCCTAAGTGGATTACATATGATATGGCATAATTAGCCCAGTTCCTGACAGGGGACACTGGAATCAAGGGGGGGAGGGGGGTGCACTGCTTTTCCTAGGTGGATGAAATGTGAATTTACAATGCTATTGATTATGGAGGTGGAAGGGGTTTTGTTGAATCCTTTTTCACTCTCTCTCTCTCTCTCTTTCTCTTTTTTCCACTTTTTAGACTGATGTTCTTCTGGAAAGGTTCGACCATCCCATTATCTCCACGTATTCACTTCCCTTTCGCCCTTTCATTTTCTTTCTCTCTCCTTTGTCTCTCTTCCCCTCTCTCTCTCTCTCTCTCTCTCTCTCTCTTTCTCTTTCCCTTTTTCCACTTTTTAGACTGATGTTCTTCTGGAAAGGGTCCCACCATCCCATGATCTCCACGTATTCACTTCCCTTTCGCCCTTTCATTTTCTTTCTCTCTCTCTCTCTTTCTCTCTTCTTTGTCTCTCTTCCCCTCTCTCCCTCTCTCTCTCTCTCTCTCTCTCCTGCCATTAATGAGCATCCTACCCATACTGTATGCACCCCCCCCCTACCCGAGGCGCAATAAGTATTACCTCAGCTTTAGCCTAGCTGCCTTTACAGCGCTCCAGCATTTAAAGGAATTAATTCCTGCCAGGTACCCATTTACCTCACCTGGGTTCAGTGTGGCAAATGTCGATCAATGTTACTGCCAAGGACAATTAAGTGCATTAGTACATGTACATGTAAATGAAGCACTCACCTCTTGCATCTAACCTAGAACTAGAAGGTGGCGCCTCCGTGTGGATCCTCTTCTCGCGCTCCCTCTCCAGCTTCCTCTCAAAATGCTTGAGGTCTTCGCTGGACATCTGGCGGCCGATGTCCGAACTCTGACCGCTGGAGCTGACCACCGGTGAGCTGCCCTGAACCCCATCTTGGTTGGAGTAACTTGTTGAGTTACTTGAGCTAGAGAAACAAAATGAGAGAAGATGAACAGATTTGTCTTCTTGTAACTACCAACCATTTCTATTTTGGAAGGATGATTCCTATTTGGATGCTGCCAAACTGATTTTATGCACCCCAGATTCCTTTATTTTGTCTAAAGGTGCAATATACATGTACCGTAATTAACGTTGTATAAACCGCCCTCGTGTATGAACCGCATCCCTCTTTTTCGCCCTAAAAAAAAAAAAAAATTGCCAAGATTTTTTTTTGTCCGTGTTAAAGAACCCACGCGGGAAGGCCTTTCATTTAACTGCGAGGTGCAGCTGAATGTGTAAGATCATTAATGTAAATTAAAAAAACAGTAGAGGACCTAGGATAGAACCTTGTGGTACACCATGTAATAGAAGAAAAATTGGAGGAATTATTATTATAAACTACATATTGAGATCACAGACAAATTTGACAGACAAAATTTGATTGTTGTTCTAGTTTCCGAGTGTTGAGTCAACACACCGATTACTGAGCTGGGAGACATTGCCAGGCATAGCGCCAGGTGGAGGGGCATAAATCGAAACTTTAAAAAAAAAAAAAAAAAAAAAAATTGGGTGTACCTTGTATAAACCGCACCCCCGACTTTGACATTTTTTCGGCGGCAAAAAGGTGCGGTTTATACACCGTTAATTACGGTATATACAAAAGCAAACAATATTATCATAGACATATTTCTACTACATGTACATCTAACACTGTGAAAATTTGTGATGTTACAGTAGAGGAGATTCCAGCTGCAAATAAACACCATCTGTTTATCATGTTATGTTAATATCAAATGTTATATATTATCATTACATTTACCAGTATTTATTCAGGTATTCTAATGGAAAATGAAAAATCATTCTACCCTATTAAAGTAGTCAAATTAAAATAGTCTAAAATGAGTGGTAGAATAGCACAGTAAAAATGCTGTTTTACTATTTTTAACTCTACATTTATCTTGTGTTCAAAATCCTAAAATCAACAAATGTTTTTCATCTGTTTTCCATTTTCTTCATGAAAAAATAGAAGAAAAATTGTTTATTTTTCTAGGAAATAGCATTAACAATAATAAAATATAATTTGTGCATGTCCAAAATGACCAGAATACCTAGGCAGAAGGAAATTTACAACGCTTGTTGCATTGATATTTTGCTTGAGAAATGCTAAATTGAAACCACTATCTTGCAAATGTTTTAAAAGAAACTGAAATGATTGGAATATCCAAGCATTGTATGACTGAAAAAGCACAACTATGAATTAGGAATCATCTTACTCCCAATTTTAACAAAAAACACATATGTAGGCAAGAATGTGTTAAACTGAAAAAGATAAAAACAAAGTATTTCCAAAAAATGAAGAAAACAAATATTGTTTACCTTGAAAAGGTTTGTTCAAGTGAAAAAAAAAGCAACATTTAATAAAGCTACAATAGCAATTCAGAAAGATATGAAACAGAAAATATGTTTGTAAAGAACACTGAACGCCTTGATAAAAGAAAGTTTAACGATGCAAGTAAAGAGACAAAATATAAATATGGAATTCTAATATCAAATATCTACAAATTTATTCAAAAAGGTAGAAAAGGAAATCACATTCTCAAATGTTCAGACTTACCATACACATCGGTAGTGTAATGTACATGTAACAGAAAATGTTGAAAAGGTGTGTATACCAGTCTACACAAATTGGTTTCATACTGTATTCATGTTTTATCAAACTGTTGGTACTTTGGGAGGGGAGGGAGGGGGGGGAGGGGGGGGGGGGTGCTATGAAGATATTACAGTTTGCCCAACATAGCAAGTAAGCAACATGTATGCAAGGTGGGCCATATCTGTATGCGTGTTTTCATACACAAAACATGAATTGGCTCATCCCTCTATGGAATCTGGGGAGAGGGGAATCCATAAATATGACTAAAATGACGTATTCCTAGCGTAAATAGACTTGTTAAAGCCCAAGTCCACTCCAAATATAACTTACTTTCAATAGAAGCAGAAAAATCAGACTAACCAATCAAAAAAAGTCTGAGCAAAATCAGATAACTAATAAGAAAGTTATGAATTTTTAATGATATTAACAAATTTGAAAATCACTAGTCAAATTGGCAACTCACTCATGAGTCTGTGACGTCATGCCCTCACTATCCACTAATTATTTAAATTTCCTAGATTCTCCTTAAGAATCTTATTTCTTCACACCCGCATCCAAGTAAGATTAATAGTGATATGATTTTGTGTGGATGCACTAATATAGAATTATTTTTTTCCAGTTCAATCATGAAAAATGTGAATTTTGATAAACTATTTATATAAAATTGAATAATTATGAATATACAATATTCAGAAAATAGTATAAATTCTTCAAAGTTCATAAAAGATTTTGTGAAATGTCATGCACGCATTATGAAACAAATCATATAACCTGGGCAAAGGCATGGGGAAATCAAGTTTGGGGAATAAAAAGGGATATTAACGGGATTAAACCATATAGAGCAATTGATAAATAGTGAGGACATGACGTCACAAACTGATAACCATTTTGGCAATTTGTGTTGTGATTCTCATTGTTCCATAGTTTTACATACTTTTTCGAAAATTCATAACTTTCTGCTTAGTTATCCGATTTTGCTCAAACTTTTTTTGATTGGTTTGTCTGATTTTTTCTGCTTTTATTGAAACTTAGTTAATTTTTAGTGCACTTGTCCTTGAACTCATTCTATGCATTTTTTGAAGAAAAAAAATTCTCTTGACAATTAACACAACAACACTTGCCAGGTTCTTGACTGACAACTAATGTATTCAAAGTGTATTCCATTCATAAAAATGCCATTATTCATAGCAGGTGAATGAAAATGCCTGGTAACCAGGGCAGCGTCTCACGAAACAGTCATAAGTACAAGTTCACCGACATCCCATTGATATGCGTGTATTGCGTTTAACACGTGTTTCAATGGGGAATCAGTGAACTTGTACTTACATTGTATATGACGGTTTCATGAAACACTGTCCTGGGGGTTAGGGAAAGAAGCATGCATAGTAAGCGGGTCTATTGGCTCAAAGTAGACAAACTCTTGCACAAAGACGGCTTTCTGCAGTGTGCGTTAATACCAACCTCTTGTTTCCCTTTGTCCATCTCTTATTTTTACCAAGCGCCTCCCTGTACTGGTTATCGAGAACGTCCAGATACCATTTCTGATTTAGAATTGGTAGTTTAAGAGTCATGGCGACTAGCGTACTCGGCATCCTTCCTATGCATTAGCTACGTGTACAAAAATGACAAGCAACTGAATTGGACTCCTGAAGAAATGTCGCTGAAAGATACATGTAGGACCACAGTCGCAAGACTTTCAGTGAGTTAATGCATGAATATCTGGTAGAGAATTGGCAGGTTTAAGTTCATTACAGATAGCGTTTAATACTCGAAAGTCCTTTTTAACTACATGTCGAAATGAAGAGCGACTGAATCGGACTCCTAAAAAATTTCAAATGGATAGGACTTTCATAGCGCTTCAGCTGAGCTACCACAAATAATCCTACATTTCTCGATGATAGTTGGCAGGAAAGTGCAGATCGATACACCATGTCCTTTATTAAGATATATGCAACTTTAATCAGACTCAAGAAACGCTTTGACTGTTGAATCGTTACCGCGACAGATGGACAAGGCATCTCTTAGAGCTTTTATCAAGTTATTTCTTGCATTATCCCGATAGATTTACAAGTAAGGTAGAGTTCAAATACCAATGACCCGAGTCATGTAGGCTTTAATCCATACAAAAATGTTCGGTTGTGTTGAAGTGTTTAATCTTCAGGAGAGGTATTTGCTCGAGGTGTTCCTGCTTTAAGGTGGGTCATCCCCCTGTCCACTAGCAGCATCTTGAATATGTGAAGTTCAACAAGGAGCTCACCATTCCGATCCATCACACTCAAATTTATGCAAACAGTCAAGATTCAGAAGAACTCACGATTGCTCTCTATTAACTACACCTTTATACACCTGTACTTGTACAGTGGACACTGTTAAAATGGTAACAGTTGCATATCCATTAATGATGAAACAGCAAAAGCTCATTCAGTTATCAATCATTGAGTTGCACATCACTGTGAAGATGCACAATGAGAGATGATCTATAACATATCCTTGTTTATTCAACACCAACCGCTCGCGAGTACAACTAAAACGTATCAATCATCTTCTGTATTAACCCTTACGATGCCATTCCTTTCATCAGTTAACACATATTTCCAATGATCGTCTCAAGCTTGGTATTCAAGAGGTTAAAACACACAAGTGCAGTGTTCAGGACCGATCATCATAAAGCCATTAAAAACACATCCATCTCCATCTACACCGGCTCTGTATGTTGCAACGCAGCCAATAATACCATGTTATGTCAGTAATGGAAGAGCTTCTACTCACAATGAAAGTGATCAATAATAGACAATGATGTTTTGCTAGCGGGAGAAAGAAACCTTGTTACAGATACAAATGTACACCGACTCTGTATCCATCTATCTTCACCGGGAAGCAGCAAAAATGCAACGAAACACACAGCGTCGCTCTTGTTTATGCTTCTAGCTCATACAGTATTCATGACATATCACTGCCAAGATGGATAGATGCTAGGCATTATATCGCCTCCTCCTTTAATAGAAACATCACATCACCCTCCTACGCATATTAATTCTGGACCATCATTATCTCCACAAGCCCTTTTCTCCCTCTTTTTACCCACTTGTGCTTTCACGGTTTTAACCCTCATCATTGATGAGGCCTTTGTATCAAATAGATTATTCTCTTTCCGGGCCACTTGTCTTCTGTGGGGAAGCCATCTACATGCTGTTCAATTATTCATGCAACACAGATCTACAAATAGGAAAGGTATACAAACGAATACGTACAGATGGATACAATGGAGAGGTATAGCATCATGAATATTCAGTAGCTTCATTGGCAACATGTGGTAACCAAAGAAGGACTGTTCCATTAGGGCTACAGGGGGGTGGAGGGTATTAACAGTGAGACACTTTTTATTCTCATTTAAGTGTAAATGTATCTAATGTGTTTAGCTAAAGAATAAAGGAAAAGCGTGATTGATTCCACAATGAGAAGATTTTTTTTTCTAGATATGTTATCTCTAGATTGAGAGCTACACACTCTCTCTCTCTCTCTCTCTTATCCCCCCCCCCCCTCTCTCTCTCTCTCTTATCCCCCCTCTCTCTCTCTCTCTCTCTCTCTCTCTCTCTCTCTCTCTCTCTATTCCCTCTCTAATTCATTTTACTCCCCCTCCGATCCTCACAAAGAGTTCAAAGAACACTGTTATTCTTCTCCTCTGTAAAATGATTTTCATGACACTTACAGTACAAATCTATCTGATTTGTATGACCTTTTTCACTGAACGTTAGGTGTCCCTTATGCACTCCCTTCACTTGGGCTTTCCAACTATAACAAGAGAGGGCACTGCACCGAATAATACATTTTCCTTGGGGGGGATAATAACAAATGGTGTCAGTTTCAGAGCTGCACCTTCATGTACATTTGTGTTTTATTGGGTACCAAAAATACACCATTATGGCTTGTGACCTTAGTATCAATTTCTTTGAACCATATTGCATAAACATTTTGAGGAAAATCCATGGTTTGGTGGTTAGTTATGATGCAAATTTTATTGATTTATTGATAAATAAACAGACGTTAACCAATTGTCCTGAACATAAACAAGGGTACCGGTATATATCTGTACTTTGTAAACCTTAATTGACAACAATTGAATTGAACAAATAAAATAAATGTACTAACAACTCAAACACTTTTGCAATCATGTCAAATGTTTATTTCTCAATGTTTTGCTCATTTTCTCAAACACCTGCCCACAATACAGATTAGCACTGTTGTCTGTGTAACACAATGAGGCATACCATCATAAAAGACTCTTAATGCTCTACAATAGAACTTAAGGACTCATTCACCTGTTTAAGAGGAAGATAAGAGGATTCCTTTGAAAAGGATATTATTCATCAATTCATTGTCTGTGAGAGCCAGTGTCTATTGATTAACCCATTGGCAACTGAAACCCAGTGACCCCTGTATTAACCCCATGGCAAAGAATGAATTCAGTAGTCAACGGGTTCCCATGTCAGTACCGTAATTCTACAGTGTGTTTGGTAACGGTTTGGAACTTACTGTAATTGGGATGCAAATGTAGATCTCTCTGAAATTGACAGTTATGCGTACAGCAGATTAAGATACATGAAGTGTAAAGCTTCTAAATAACAGTACAGTGACTACTATATGTCAGGGGTGATAGTGAGCACTAAAAAAAAAAATTGTTTCCCCCTCAACCACACCCCCCTTGAGTAAAAAAAAGAGAAGAGGATTCGCGGGGAAAAAATGGCATCTAACAACATTCCTCCCTTTCGAGTAAGAAAATTGGGGGAAAAATGGGCAAAATAGGGAAGATTAGAGAAAAAAATGAAAAATCAGTAAAATCAGGATAAAAGAGGGAAGAAAAAGAAAAAAAATCTGGTAAAAATCGGGAAGGAAAAACAAAAAATTGGGAAACCGATTTAAATTGGGTTTTTATCAGGCCTGATATGTACTCAATTCTCTGATCACCAAATTCCAGTAGGCAATTGGTGAATATTACTTAAAATGCAAACATCCAGTTGTGATGTTTGTTGACAGTTTGCGATGCCACAGAAATCTGGACGTATATACAATGTACCAATTGGTCCTGTCCAGTACCACCTTAGATGTAGTTCCAAGAATTATAATCGTTCAAAACAAATTACAGTTGTAAGTGTCGTTTGGAGGAAAACATGATAATAAAACAGTAGCTCAACACTTGAGCCCATCAAATGAGAAATGAGACAAAGGGGGCAATGGTTGAATAGGGAAGACAATGAAGGGAAATAATAATGATTTCTTCAACAAAATATTGCAAGATCACTTTGTTGATTTCTTCAACAAAAAAATCTCAAGATCACTTTCTTAATAGTGTGTTGAGAAAGGAAGATGTATATCTATGGACAATAAATACCAGTACAGGTCTCTATGTACACTTACAAACATGTATTAGTCTTCAAGTTAACAGTTTTTGCTTTCTTTTTTTAATTGTAAAATCATCACATTGGTCTGTACATGTAGTTGCTGCAACATGTTGTCTATCTTTAAGAAACAAAAGACTACCGGTACAAAGTAAATGCAGGCAGGGTGATGAAGATACAGTACATGTACATGTATGCAAACGTAACTATGAAAACTGTAACATCAGGCTCATGCACTGCAGACGTACATGTACGTATATGTACTTGGAGAAACTACAATGTACATGTACTGTAGGTGTTTTATTAATATCATGAATGCCTGCTTGATTAAAGAGATCAAGCCTTTATCTCTTTAAGAATAAGAGCTATTTTGAAGTGTATCATCATAAATGAAAGAAGAAGAAAAATATCATTTAACTACACTAACTGTAATCTACATTCTCTGATTACTTACCCAAAGGTGAGAGCCGGCATGCCGGTGACCACCCTACGACCTCCCTCCATGGTGCAGTATACCTTGTGCGGCGCATTACCTGCACTGAGGGTATCCCTGTGATGATATGTCATACGAAACATGATCCCAAGACAGGAGGATTACCAACCGAGTTCAAACAGTGTTACCCAACAGGTAAACAAAGATGTGATAGAGGCACTGATAGATTCAGTGTGTCTGAACCTCTCTGTTGGTAATGATGTATTTATTGGTTGCATTGGTTCTCTGGCATGTTTACACTACTCCAAGTTTATGATTTGTATGTTCAACAATTATAGTGATACCACTTACACTGCAGACTTCTACATGATGAAAATCAATCTGGATTCCAAAGTTTGTCCGAAGTCAATGATCAATCGAAAAGTGACGGGTATAGCTTGGTCAATTTCTGGAATGGAGTGTTGATCGCACAATTCATTATTTAGTTACCCTGACTCAAAATCACACGACATACAGCTTTTCAAACTTTAAGTCCACCTCCAATGTATGAATGTAGCACCAATCTTTATAAAATATTAAATAACCCGTCAGCAGAAACGACATGTACAGTATGTCTGTCAGACTCTGTCAAATGCTATAAGATTGCAGGGAATGACAATATTGCACTATCAACATGGAGTTGGGAAGAGAGTCAACACTACATTATACTATGCTGAAATAAGTTCACATGCAGACTTTGACTCCAATAACATTCATAACCACCATTCCGTAGATACTATAGCAACAAGATGTCAATTTTTTTGTTCAAAAATACTGTAGCAAGATATATTGCACACACACCGTTCGCTGTCCTCCATGAAACTTCCTACAAGTTTTTTGCACTAAACCATGTAGAAATCCAAATACGAAACACAACTTTGTATCCTGTTCACAATCCGAAGCATGAAGATAGGATTATGCGCGATAAGAATGAGCAAAGTAGCCAAAACAATTCCTTTTGATCAGATTCATTCAACCAATATCAGATGCTCTAGCTGCTACATATCTATGGCTTCTGTGGTATACCAATGCAAAGATCTTATTAAAAGCAGCAAAGTTTGCAAGCGATTGCTCACAAGCCCTTCAGACATATCAATGTCAAAGACAGCATTCTCCCAGACATCCGATGCCACTTCTTGTACAAACCGTGGATGTCTATAGGGGTTTCAGACTCCAGGAATCCAACTCTCGTGACCTGGTGCACTCACCTCACTGCAACCCCTGCACGTACCAAATACCCCACAGGCAAAGCAGAGTTGATCCAAACAAACCCCTTCCCCTGTATGTACAGAGTTTAGCGGGCTATTATACTATTAACCCTCTTTCCCTCTGACTCCCCCTAGCTATTGTCTTGCCAATGGAATGGATTCAACTCAAGGGGGGAAACTCTGCCCCCCTGGGTCACACCCTGGTGGGTCGGTTACAAAGGATCACAGGCTTTTCTGTTGGTGATGGGTTGTCAAAATCTTTTGAAGCCCGATTCCTTTGATGAACACCTGAGGTTCATTCATGGGAAAATTGAACAATGGGTATTGTGATCTGAACAATTAGAATCCTAGTATTTGTTTTACTTTTACCTCTTGTCAGCTAGTTGTTAATGGCATCAGTTTTCAATTATACTAGAGATACAGAGGGAGAGGTTTCCTAGCAACGATGGGTTAACTAATAATCAATATCATGTTGAATAAAACATATATTAAAAATGAATCTCTTAAATAATGAAACAGAATTCTGATCTCTTTAATGAAACAGAATTCTGATCTCTTTAATGAAACACAAAGCTCTTCTATTTGTAAAATGAAACATGATTTCAATTGAACGGAACATTATACATGTACATGTATAAACAAAAATTAATAGATCAATAGATCATATAATTATGTCTTTTATGTATTTTCTGTTTCCCCTGCAGTGTGAGTGTGGGGACAGAAAAGGCAAGTTTGAGTCACTATATAACAAAGAATATCCTAATCATGATCATTTTGATTATCTAAATTGTAACAAAAATACAATCAATAAAAGAAACTTGTGTTTAACAAAAAAAAATGAAATCCACAATATTTGACAGGAGCCACAAGAATAAAGAACACACAAGGCTTTTATACCACAACCTGTGACCAATATTACTATTAATTTCATCTGGCCTATAAAGTTTATAACTTGTTACCGATCACAATTAATCATGTCAATTTCTTACGTTGATTGGACTTGATTGTCTTTAATTTTGTGGAAAGAATTTCAATCAATAGTTAATATTAAACTACGTGTATGATTGGTAAACAAGGAAAAAAGGGGAAAAAATTGGGGAAGCTATGCCACCCATCCTAATTTATAGTGCTATTTATGAACCCATTAATGATAACAATATATCTACCTGTACTCATGTATGAAGCTTTTACACATTCCAAAAACATACAAGTAGTACAAAGAAATACATTATCAACGGCAGAAACATTGGACTGAAATTGGTTTTATGATTTCATTTTGCAATTATTAATGGGTTAATTTATTAATTTTCAAAGATCCTTTTGGAAGCTCAAAGCTTCTAATATCGATCCAATGTTACTTTTAGAATGGTTGATGCAAAGTATGTCTCATGGAGCAGCTGGCAAACTTGTGCAAATCAATAGTAGCACCAGACGTAATCTGGGAAGTTTTCAAGAACTGCAAATAAAACACACCTAGAATGTATGTGTATCTTGACAAAAAAAGACAGAGATAGACACAGAGGAGAGAGAGGAGAGAGAGAGAGAAAGAGAGAGAGAGAGAGAGAGAGAAAGGGGGGGAGGTGTTATTGATCTGAGAAAGCCTGAAAAATGGCTTGAAAGTGCATGTCAAATAGAAAGGTGGCCCTCAACTAGAAGACCTTTTGTATCAAGTTATAAAAAGAAACAAATTCATCTATTACAAAGCAATAGCAATAGCAATTAGAACCGAAATGAGAGCTATTTTTATGGCTATGTCCGCCCACTTATCACTCTGATTTACCTATATGCACCTGCTGGTACACTATCTGAAGGATGTCAATGAAAATAGGTTATTTTACACTCTCTCCCATTATGTTAACCCAATAGCAACTAAACCGCCCGAAACCGCCCCTCCTTTTACTCACTGAACCGCCCGAAACCGCCCGTCCGTTTTCGTCCGTTTTCAACGCGCTATAGTATCCGTTCTAGGGTCTACCGTTATAATGTTATGCGTGCGTAATCCTTACGATGTCGACAGTAGGATTCAGCATCGAAAAATAGCGCAGGTTTCATATTCTTCAGAAAAATGTCAAAAAGAGAGAAATATTGCAAATTCTTTCAGTGAGTAATAGGCAATTTTTACAAAATGTCTAGTTGCTAATGGGTTAAGGTGCGTTCTCATTAGCCCAAGATTTGAAAGCAGGCTGCTAGTCATCAGTGTAACAAGGGGTCATGGGTACACATGCTCCATGATACAGTACCCCCCCCCCCCCCCCCCCCCCCTGGAAAAAAAATTTGAGAGTGCATACTGCATTCTTTTTGCTTGGCCAATCTGTTTTTCATAGGTCCATGGTAGAACCATAATAAACACTCCACCACCAAACCCCAGTCTTTTAGCCCCTGCTTCAACACCCCCCCCCCTACCCACACACACATCCCAACAAAATCCTAGCTACTCTGCTCCACCCAGTTATTATGAGTATACAGTATACCTCATGTGGGACTAATAGAAACAAGATTTTTCACCTTTGTACTGATTTTTTTAAGAAGCACCGACTATTCATATTTGTTATGCTTGCATATTTTGGGCAGATGGTACCCAGGTCGAAATTCCTTTAGAAACCAGTAGAAACCAGTAGAGACATTCTAATGGTTTTACTGGTTTTCAAGAAACCATTAGAGTCTAATGGTGATCAGGAGGAACTGTGAAGTAAAACCAGTATAAACCTTTACAAACCAGTAGACTGTCATGGTTTAAAGACCAGTAGAAACCAGTAAGATCTAATGGTTTGAACATGGATGCACAAATCTTAAGTCAAACCATTAGACACCTTTACAAACCAGTAGAGCCTAATGGTTTTGAAGACCACTAGAATCCGATAGAAACCAGTAGGATCTAATGGTTTTAACATGGGTGTAAAAATCCTAAGTCAAACCATTAGAAACCTTAACAAACCAGTAGAGCCTAATGGTTTGAAGACCAGAAGAAACCAATAGAAACCAGTAAGATCTAATGGTTTGAACATGGATGCACAAATCTATAAGTCAAACCATTAGACACCTTTACAAAACCAGTAGAGCCTAATGGTTTTGAAGACCACTAGAATCCGATAGAAACCAGAAGAATCTAATGGTTTTAACATGGGTGTAAAAATCCTAAGTCAAACCATTAGAAACCTTAACAAACCAGTAGAGCCTAATGGTTTTTGAAGACCACTAGAATCCGATAGAAACCAGTAGAATCTAATGGTTTTAACATGGGTGTAAAAATCCTAAGTCAAACCATTAGAAACCTTAACAAACCAGTAGAGCCTAATGGTTTTTGAAGACCACTAGAATCCGATAGAAACCAGTAGAATCTAATGGTTTTAACATGGGTGTAAAAATCCTAAGTCAAACCATTAGACACCTTTACAAAACCAGTAGAGCCTAATGGTTTTGAAGACCACTAGAATCCGATAGAAACCAGAAGAATCTAATGGTTTTAACATGGGTGTAAAAATCCTAAGTCAAACCATTAGACACCTTTACAAAACCAGTAGAGCCTAATGGTTTTGCAGACCACTAGAGTCCGATAGAAACCAGAAGAATCTAATGGTTTTAACATGGGTGTAAAAATCCTAAGTCAAACCATTAGACACCTTTACAAAACCAGTAGAGCCTAACGGTTTTGAAGACCACTAGAATCCTATAGAAACCAGAAGAATATAATGGTTTTAACATGGGTGTAAAAACCCTAAGTCAAACCATTAGAAACCTTAACAAACCAGTAGACTGTAATGGTTTGAAGACCACTAGAATCCGATAGAAACCAGTAGAATCTAATGGTTTTAACATGGGTGTAAAAATCCTAAGTCAAACCATTAGACACCTTTACAAAACCATGCAGTAGAGCCTAATGGTTTTGAAGACCACTAGAATCCGATAGAAACCAGAAGAATCTAATGGTTTTAACATGGGTGTAAAAATCCTAAGTCAAACCATTAGACACCTTTACAAAACCAGTAGAGCCTAATGGTTTTGCAGACCACTAGAGTCCGATAGAAACCAGAAGAATCTAATGGTTTTAACATGGGTGTAAAAATCCTAAGTCAAACCATTAGACACCTTTACAAAACCAGTAGAGCCTAACGGTTTTGAAGACCACTAGAATCCTATAGAAACCAGAAGAATATAATGGTTTTAACATGGGTGTAAAAACCCTAAGTCAAACCATTAGAAACCTTAACAAACCAGTAGA
Organism: Strongylocentrotus droebachiensis; assembly: GCA_035222895.1. Lineage (NCBI taxonomy): Eukaryota > Metazoa > Echinodermata > Echinoidea > Camarodonta > Strongylocentrotidae > Strongylocentrotus > Strongylocentrotus droebachiensis. The sequence goes on from JAVYIG010001976.1 coordinate 229,182, forward strand.
CTGTAATGGTTTGAAGACCAGTAGAAACCAATAAAAACCAGTAAGATCTAATGGTTTGAACATGGATGCACAAATCTTAAGTCGAACCATTAGACACCTTTACAAAACCAGTAGAGCCTAATGGTTTTGAAGACCACTAGAATCCGATAGAAACCAGTAGATTCTAATGGTTTGAACATGGGTGTAAAAATCTTAAGTCAATTACCATTAGAAACCTTTACAAACCAGCAGATCGAGCCCATATGTCAATGGATTTGAAAACCAGTTGAAACAAATAGAAATCATTAAGATCTAGCGCCGCCTCTGAATCAGTCTGACTATATTTATTTAAAAACCCCAAAACAGGGATGAAAAACTCTAAAATGTCATAAGTCATTATATTAATAGTTTTATTTTACAGATTGTGCAACATCTTGACATATGCCCTGTAAGGTCTGCAATATTGATCAAGACTATACAAGCCCCAAAACCCCAAAATGCGACTGCCGCCTTTTTTAAACGGCTACACAGCTGGCATCTCTCTGGGCTACACTAACACTGTGTGTGTGTGTGCACATGTAATCAATGCATGCAGTGCTAGTGTGTGCGTGTACGTACCCAGCCAGACCATGCCTTATGACACACACACAAGACAGCCATTCCTATCCTCAACAGCTACAGGAGCCAGAGCAGAGAGACAAAATCTTGTTATTACTTTGTTTTCCTCTGCTATTCTTCAATATGGGTAAGTCTTAGATTTACCTAATTTATTTGCAATATGTGCAGTAACTGTTTTCTGTTTTGAAACGTAGTAATTAATGTATGATCGTGTCTACTAGGAGTGCTTTCAACGCCTGCCGCAAAGATGAGAAATGTATTGTATTGTCCCATCCATGTATTTTTATGTTAGATCTTGATGCAAGTTTGTGCATTCACCTACACATGAAAGGACATCGTTTAACAATGTTAAATCTATGATGCATGGCCCTACGTATTATCAGTGTCAGTGATATGGTGTAATATTGAAGCCATAACAAAATTGCGCTTCAAAATGATCATGAACTTGATGAAGTGCCTCAAAAAGTAAAAATCTTTGACTTTTGAGTGACCGGTTTTACCATACTCATTTTCCCCAATAGACTGTAGTGTTATAAAACCATTGGGGAAAACGTTTTTTGACATTTTGAATTCCAATCATAAATATCTTGATAATCAGACAAGCCGTCGTCCCCCCCCCCCCCCCCCGCGCTTATCCCGAAAGAGTGCGTTAAGGCGGTACTCCGTTTCTGCAACGCACCCTAATTTCAAGACAAGCGGGGAAGGGGGCTTTAATCACTTTATGGTGTGTTCGCAGTTTCGCACAATATAAACAGAAGCCCTCATCTGGAAATAAACAGCTAGACCCGTAAATGGTAAACAAAATTCCTCCCCCGCAGGCTGTACAAAGAAGTTTGTAGTAGGCCTACAGTATGTGTGTTGCACATGCATCAACCGTTCAATTTGTTTTAACTTTATTTTTGTTCTTATTAATTGTAGGCATCTTTTGACATCTTTTGCCAAACAGTGGATTCAAAGCATATTGTGGACACAGTAGGCCTATATTGATGTGAGACCATGCAGAAAATGCTACTTTCTCTCAACCTCCTGGATCAGCATTCAGCAGCCTCGTGACACAGTTGAAGCCATTATCGGTAATTGTGTAGATGTACTTGTATTATTTCTGTACATATATTTTTAATTTTTCCCTGATCATGACACTGATTCAAAATGTTATTTTTCCTAAGTTTCAAATATATAAAATTCAATTAATTTTAGATCACTAAAACCTGCAGGTATATTGTAATAACCGACCATATTTTGTGAGTTTCAAACAGTGTTCTTTTCCCTCCTTAGCAATAGAGTTTTGATTCTACTCTCATCAGCAAACTAGAATTGTATTGATAATTATTTGCAAAAAAATCCTGATTCTCGTTTGCATTGACAACAAATGTTTAAAATGCAAAGGTATGTTTTATATTATGTTTGTGAGCAATGAGAGATTATTTTATTTCTGATAAATCTTTGAAACTGCACTTTTCTGACAGAATTCATTATTTAATTCATTGTTTACATTCTAGTTTTAAAATGGATAAAAGTTTTTCTTAACTTGTTTTCCTTTCTTTTTGCTCTATATTCATGCATTAGAATTCTTTGCGTGTATGTACCCTGGATCAAGCAGCGCTTGCATTATACAGGAGATTCCACCCAAAATCTAAACCATGAGTCCAAGCTGAAGAGGAATATTTCCAAAATGAGGTCTACACACACACAGAGGTTACTTTCCCCTTCATTATAGAGATATCGAGAGAGAGAGAGAGAGATGGGTGGGGGGGGGGGGGGGGTTTAGCCACGAACCTGAATAGCTTAGATGTAGAACTGAGATGCCCATTCATGTCACTTGCCATTTTAATGAATTCCAGGGTTTACAAACATACATATTAACACTTTGGGTAAAAGATCTCTGTATTTTGCATAAATTTGTTATTACTATTTATGAAGTAGACCTGTTTCATAATGCTTATGTAGTAGATCAGTCTCATACTCGACCCCACCCCCTTCATATCACAATGTCAATTCCTAAAACCTGTGGCAAATTATATAAGTTGGTAATAGAGAAAAATTGAATGAGGTAGATGCAATACAAATCGATTCCAATCTTAAGCACTTAAGACTTTATTCAGGTATGGCACGTGAACCGCCCAAAAAATTCCAAAAATGCTGCAGTTTTGTTTTATGTTTAAAGTGAACGGAAACAAAGGACCTACATGTTTTTGTATATTTTGGACTGCGCATATTCAGTGATCTCTGTATTATAATATATAGAAATGTAAAGCATATAGAACTTTATGTCAACTCCAGCATCATATCTGAACGAGCCTTAAAAGACAATCCAACCCTTGTAATAAGTTAATTGAAATGGAAGCTGAAAAATAAGAGAAATAGAAAGGCGAAAGTTTGAAATAAATCGGGCCAATATAAAGGGAGTTGTGATAATATATAAATATGAGATCACTAAATCCATGCATATCTCAATGAAATGCTAGAGCGCCGTATGGCAGCCGTGCTAAAGCCAGGGTAATAATCGGGAGCGCCAGGAGGGTCAAATCTGACTGACATGAGCGCAACACAAGAACCCACTATTATTATTATTATTACACCTGTAGTCATGGGACAACTCTCCCATTTGTTAATGAAATATAATAAATTCTCTTTTTATTTTAAGTGCCTTCTCCCTTTGAGAACTACTCAAAATATATTATGAATAGCACATTATTACAGGTCCTCTACATAGAAAAGCCACTCGTGAATCATACATTTTGAAGAAAAAAATATTTAAATCATTTTGTGTGTTGAAATAAATGGGAAAGTAGTCCAGCAGCTCGTCATAGTGACATTACTGATTCAGCCAATTTAAAATGCCCTTAGGTTTAGTGATTTCAGCTTTCAACAATCCATAACCACCTTATTTTCTGTCAGATTTAATTTGCTATTTTTTAAAAGTATAGTTGTCTGTTAAGGTTGGATTTCCCTTTAAAAAGTGTAAAGGGTAAGCCCTATGTAACATAATGTGATTAGGCCATTTTCGTTATAAATCAAATCAAAGTGCCGCGGAACAAATTATCTCTTTCACCTATTAAGAATAATTGTATTTCAATAGTCAGAATGCGATATGCAAACATTATGTGTTGTTAGGTAGGGCAAGACATAATGTTTGTCCTACCTATAGTACTAGCAACACGTAATGTATTCAATTTGTATTCTGACTATTTAAATACATTTATTCGTAACAGGTGAATTTAATAATTGGTAATGAGGCACTTAACGAGGACCTACCGTATTCATTAAATTTGATTACAATACGAAAATGACCTACGTACAGTACATGTATTCATATGGATAGGAAATCTTTGAACTGTTATGTCGTTTTCTGAGGGTTCATAATTTTATAAATTCTAAAGGGTTCATAATTCTACAAATGAAGTAGGATTCCTAATTCTGAAAATGAACTTGGATTCGTAATTCCAAAAATGAAATATGGTTCATAATTCAGAAAATTAAATAGGGCTCAATATACTTCCAAAAGTTTATTATTCTGAAAATGCAAATAGAACCCTTTATCCTTTTTAGAATTACAAACCGTCAATATAATGAATCCTATTTCATATTCAAAATAATACCATTTCATTTGCCGAATTATGAACCCTATTTCAATATCGTTATTAACGCCCCTTTTTCAATTCCAGAATTATGCACCATTTATATTTTTCGTAATTATGAAATCTATTTCATTTTTAAATTCAAACCCTTCTTAAATATGGACCATATTTCATTTGTTTATCGATTTGTCATACTTTGTCATAATACACTGTACTATCAAGTTACATTTATTGATGAACAGCATATCACAGCACTTGTCAAAATAGTAAGACCGTAAATGAATTTGTTTTGCTTGTGAATGTAGTAGGCTTATATTATGTAGTACACAATATTACATTTCCAATTGCTGCAACTTCATATCAATCTTTTACATGTACTATGACAATCTACAGGTCAAAATCATGCTTTTCGTAATCATTTGTGAATTATTCTCTATTTAATATACATGAATGAAGTACTTAAATTTGTGCAAATGAACTTATTCTCCATGGTGGAAAATTACAAACGAAATTTCTCAGCAAAAACTATTTCTCATTGTTTCTACTCATGATGGCTACCGTAAGATAACTATTGCAAATTGCCAAACCTACTCTTTTAAACATCTACTCCAAATTTTCAAGATTGATTTCTCTTTGTTAAAACTGGCCATAATTTCTAGACAATAATTAGCCAATTTAACATTGTTTTTTTTTTATATTTCTTCTTTTGTTGTTGAAATGTGTAAAAAAAATCCTTTTTCATTTAAGCTGTTAACCTTGCTTTTAAACGTTCATGTCATTGTAATCACTATATGATGTGTGATATTCTGACAGATAATTAAAGGATACACTGTTAAGTGTTAAATATGATAAAGATGAACCAACATGATTGTGATGTCTTTTGTTAACAGACGTTTGCGAGAGAAATGGCTGAACCTCGAGAAAATAGTTAATTGTGTTGGAAGCAAACTTCATGCCAGCTCCTGTCATTTTCGTGTCTACTTTGCAGACCAGCATGCCCTTTTAAAGTACAAAAAAACAAACAAAGGCTGGCAGATGTTGTGAGGAGTACTGTGTTGGAAGTGCATTGATGTAGTAGAATTTAAACTGATCAAAAAAATGTCAACCATGTAATGTAACCAATGCTGTGGTTCAATTGAGGATTCCTACTTGTGTTCTACTGGTCTCCTACTGGTTCCATAGGGGATTCATACTTGTTTTCTACTGGTCTCCTGATGGTTCCAGTTGGGATTCCTACTGGTCTCCTAATGGTTCCATAAGGGTTTTTCACTGGTCTTCTACTGGTATCCTAATGGTTTCTGTATGGATTCCTACTGGTCTTCTAATGGTTCCAGTTGGGATTCCTACTGGTCTCCTAACGGTTCCATTAGGGTTTTCTACTGGTCTTCTACTGGTATCCTAATGGTTTCTGTATGGATTCCTACTGGTCTCCTAATGGTTCCAGTTGGGATTCCTACTGGTCTCCTAATGGTTCCATTAGGGTTTTCTACTGGTCTTCTACTGGTATCCTAATGATTTCTGTATGGATTCCTACTGGTCTCCTAATGGTTCCAGTTGGGATTCCTACTGGTCTCCTAATGGTTCCATTGGGGTTTTCTACTGGTTTTCTACTGGTATCCTAATGGTTTCCGTATGGATTCCTACTGGTCTCCTAATGGTTCCATGACTTCTTTTTTACTTGTCTAATGGTTCCAGCACTTCTTTTCTACTGGTCTTCTAATGGTTTTTATATCGATTTCTACTGGGCCCCTACTGGTTCCAGTGGGGATTTGTACTTGTTTCCTACTGGTCTCCTAATGGTTCCAGTTGGGATTCCTACTGGTCTCCTAATGGTGCCATTAGGTTTTGCTAATGGTCTTCTACTGGTCTTCTGCTGGTTCCAGTACGATTTTTTTATACTGGTTTCTAATGGAAAAAGCGCCACTTTCCATATTGAAACCAGTAGAGAATTGACCACTAGAAACCGTTAGAAATCTGTACTGGTTTTCTCTACTGGTTTCTATGGGATTTTCGACCTGGGTAAGACAACCTCTCTTTTTCTCATAGACAGTTCTACATGTACATGTATGAATGAAGATAGCACATGGACATCACTCTCATGTTTCATTGTAATGACACCCTCTATCAATCCAGTGGGCCTCTAACAGCTGTCCATCTTGACACACTGTACTCATCTGCTTAGCAACTTCAATGTCAAAGATAACAAATTGGCAACACATCTTAAGAAGTTGTGCTCATTTCTTTTTCTCAGGTACAAGAAGAAATGACGGTCGCATCTAGAAGTACATGTAACTCTCATATTAAATTTCAAGAATTGTGATCAAAAGTGTAATAATACACCCCGCTATAATAGACCAGGGACCTGCATGTAGTAGCTGTCACTGTAAACATTGTTCATCCGTTTTATCAACTTCATTCATCAGAACGAACTTGCAATATATATCCAAGATATACTTATTTTCCGACTTTTTTCTGATTGAGATGATTGATATGTGCAAGAACGGAATTTTCACAGGACTTTTTGTTAATACCTTTAAAAAACATTACATACCAGTATTGTATGTTAGCAAGACTAAAAAATAGCTTGTAAGTCAACATACAGCCAACACCAATAGATGTTCCATAATAAACAAGAAAACAAGAATTTCCTTTGATAACAGTTTCCTTTTCCTGGAAAATTGCACACAGATCAAAAAAATAATTACAACACTGTGCTACAACGTAATTACTTACAAATCGTCAGAATAAGCTTGCATACAAACTTTAGAATATCAACAGCAAGTTATAAAGTCAATTAATATCTACATACTGTACATGTTTCTTTTTTATATTTTAGATCATGATGCTAGATGTACATTGTATGTGCATGATGGATATTAAAAAGACATTGGACTTTGTACTTTCCCCCATAATCTAAAGGTGGCTGTAATACTGTACCAACGACAAAAATTGTATATGAATATAAAACATTGTGAGTTCATAGTTGGGCAAATAGGATCAGAGATAGGAAGATTCCTTTTCGTGGAATGATTAATTTCCTTACAGTGAACTAGACAAATAATATACAAATATACAAAGCTGTGAGAAAGAATAGTGGAAATTATTTATCTGAGGCAAAGCCCCAAGAAAAAAATAGTAACTATTGCCAGTCCCTCCGAAGATATATAATTTCCACTATTCTTACGAACTAAATGCTTGGTATATTTGTTTTATATCACTTAATGATTGGCTGGCATATGGTTTTTAACTCTATTCTTATGTCACCCACATTGGGCCGGTTATTGGAGAATTTTACAATCAGTTTGAATTTGTCAATTTAACCTGCGCACAATTATATTAACGCGCATTTAATAAGACGCGCTAACTGCGCATTATTTTTGACTGAACATGATGTGATGTCACAATGCTTTTCTACCTGAAAATCTCATAGAGCATGCGCAGTTCTGCCCATGAAAAAATAGTGGAAAATATTCGGAGCTCTGGCAGAGATTTGTTTCAAATAGTGAAATTATATTTTATCGCGTGACCACTATTTGACCAATCATGTATTTAGAAAACTCATGAATATTCATAGAAGGGATATAATACATAATATTAATAGGCATTTATATAGCACTGTCTATCTAGAAATTCTATTCAAAGGCGCACTAATTATAACCCCGGCTGTTGCCTAGCAGTGGTCCAGCATTTCAAGAATTAATTCCTGCCAGGTACCCATTTACCTCACCTGGGTCGAGTGTGGCAAATGAAGTTTAATGCCTTGCCTAAGGACATTAGTGCCGTGTCAGGGATTGAACCACAACCTTTGGATTTCAAGTCAAGTGCTTAAACCACTCGACTACGACACTATATGAAGGGTCTGCTCATGTCAGTTTCAATGTTACTTGCTAATTAACACCCATTGTTCATATTTGTTCCTATTCATCCAATATCACAGTATCTTACAGGTACAGTGACGTACCTGTACAAAATGTCCTTCAGAGTAAAATTGCTACCAGGATATTAAAGTGACTTGGTAACATTGTTGAAGGTTGATGAAAAAAATTGCTTAATTTTTGTATAAAATGTTACTTACTATATTCCTTCTACTGTACTAACCCTCTGACATGCAAAAAAATCCGGAAAATATTCTCAAACCACAAAGATATCTATGGTTTTCTTTGAAGGCGTGTATGACACCCTCTAACAGTTTTTCCATTAAAAAAAGACATAAAACAGGCTATAAAAAATTGGTCAACACTTAAATGTCTGGAATGGAATGTAGAGCCATTTTATTGCTTTGTGAGATTTCCATTCACATAAAATGTGATTATAAATTGTAATAATATAGTTGGAAGAATTAAGGAATCGATCAGATCAGTTTTTCCCAATTTGTACCATGAATATTGGTCCGTTTTCACTCAAATTTTCAGATTATCTTTAATTGTACATCTAGCATTGAAGTCACTACCTTAGCACCACTATCTCTCATCTGAACAATGTTACCTAGCCCCTTTAAAGCCTATCTGCACTAGTTGGGCCAGAAGGGATTAGACCTCCCTCAATGGTCACTCAAAGGTGGTTATCTCATCAAATCAGCTCTCAATTAACATTTAAGCAAAAAGGGGACCATGTGGGACCAATGGTCACCGCTGAGGCATTGTTTGCTATATAGAGGGCGCAAGTACGGGTAGCTATAAGTAGTGCAGTGGAGCTTTAACTTACTTGTTACAGTTAAATTCTGCACTTTTAGGCGAGAATAAAAGTAGTGCAGTGGAGCTTTAACTTACTTGTTACAGTTGTATTCTGCACTTTTAGGCGAGACTAAGAGTAGTGCAGTGGAGCTTTAACTTACTTGTTACAGTTGAATTCTGCACTTTTAGGCGAGACTACGATGGGCAAGACTTGTGCACTCCTGTCCGGCTTGGTGGGGTTACTGATCTGATTCTTGGTCCGCAAATCCCTGGCACCAATCGATGAATAGTTGCGGGTAATTGTAATATTGTTCTCCCCGACTGTCACCACATACCCCTTGAATGCCCCACGCGTGGTAGTGGGGTTGCTGCCACTGTGGCCGGAGCGGCGCTGGTGGTTGCTGTGGTGCCTGTTGCTCATGGTTCCAACCATGTTGTAGCTTATGACTGCGACAAGCGACGTCCTTTGAAACTGCTGCTGCAATTTGGGGGTGATACCACAGGCGGCTCAAGGCATCACCAATAAATATCTAAAAGACATCCGCAAACAACTTACTTAGGATTCTTCCATGTGTATCAGCAAAAAGAAAAGAAACGGTGCATTTACTCAAATTTTGAGTCTGATCTGTACCCAAAATGGGCACTTTTTCAAAGGGTAAATCCCCCAAAAAGTGCTTATAACCTACAAGTTTAATTACTTCGACAAGAATATCTCTTTTACAAAACTTCATTAATAATTCAAAACTCTCCACTTAGGTTAAAGGTAAAGACCAGTATTGGCAACGCCCCAATTTCAAAAAATGAAATGGAAGCTCTCATTACCAATCATGTGAAAGAATATGTTTTGACTAATACATGATGATAAAAAAATTGCCGGGAAACCGCCTACTAATTCATATATTTGGTAAATTTATTTCTCTCATGGTCTGGTGAGAGAGATAGGGTAGTCCCATATACATCTTTCTGTGTATAGTGCTTGTAACTTTACGAAGAATGAGCCAAATTTCTTATCATTTTGATGATTCCAGAACCTAGCTTGCAGATGCTAGATGCTAGATGATCGACCTTTTCTGATCGATTCCACAACGTTTCTTTCACAATGCAATCGCATGACCATTACTGGTCTTTACCTTTAACCACATGAATGCTACACACATGTTCGGTATGTGTAGAGGAATTCAACTACACATCTGAATACAGCAAACACTCACAGTCGCAGTACTTGAAAGAATTCTGACATGGTAGCCGTTGCTGCCACTGGCCATTCATACTTCTAAGTTGTAATTAGTTCTTCATACAAGTTACAACTGTAACCAACAAGAAAAGTTATTCTCAACCTATGGGTCTGTAGACCGGACTAGACCCTGCATTGAAATATCCAGATCCACAAATCCACAAAGTATATATTCTGGCATGGCATCTTATTGATATTGACAAGCAAATTACAGTTATTATGAACATGAGTTTGTCGAGTTACAGCAATTAAGTTAAACACCCCCTGTAATTTAGTGCTTATCTGTTTAATAATGATGACACGTATTGATGACAATGATGATCATGTACGGATCTAAAAAGACTGATAACTTCCTTCAGAAATTGATACTTACTGGGTACTCAAGTTTCTGAACTAATGGTGCGGTGCTCTATCCTACACTACAGCCCAGGCAACACTGCTACATGTAGCAGAGCAAAGTGTAAAGCAACTCTATTGTAAATGATCGCAAACTCAAATCTTGCCTCTCCTATAAATAGGAGCAAACATAGTGCTAATTGACGAATCAACAAATGGGAAGATTGTAATCTGCTCCTGAGCCTCTCACCTGTATGGATGTATCCATCGACCAGCTAAGCCGGAACGGCTTCTATTCAAACAACAATGAAACACCTTCAAAGACAACTTGTGGTTTAAAGAAAAGAGCTGGCTTCGCCCATGAATGGACATTACCATGCGTGAGCGACAGGTATTGAAAGTAGTGAAAGGGTTGGATGAAGTCATAAAAGGGATCTTGGAGGGGCACAAAAGCCCCCAGAAGCTACCTAAATAACAAGTGGTTTGCTGGTGTCCTAGTGTTGTATAGGGCGATATTGATTTTGATGCTTTGATGTCAACTGGAGGTTTGTCAAGTATCGAAGAAGTCACCCGGCAAGGACATCCGTCTTCTCAGACAGCAAGTTGAATGTGCTGAGATACCAAGTTGAATGAGAACAAGCTTGAGTTGATCTACCACCCCATCCTCATCTCCATTAGCAATGTCATGACCTCTCATAAAATCAATTGATGGTCTCTATTTCTCTCTTCCTTTCTCTACCTCTCATTTATTGTTACCTCCTTCTAAATACTCCCTCATTAATTCCCAAATGCTTTTATGTGGTGTTATTTTTTAATAATTTTTCTGTCTTGTCCTCTTCACTTTTTTTTCACCTCCTTTGCAATCAAATGTCCATCCCACATCCCCCCCCCCCTCCAAAGAAAAAAAAAAGATCTCTCTCTCTCTCTTCATTTCCCTCGTCCTCTCCCCTGCTCCTTCTCTCTCTCTCTCTCTCTCTCTCCCACTCTTCCCTCTTTACCTCCCCCTTCTCTCTCTCTCTCTCCCACTCTTCCCTCTTTACCTCCCCCTTCTCTCTCTCTCTTTCTTTCTCTCTCTCTCTCATCTCCAATTCACTCATCTCAATTGAGTCTCTTCTCTTGCTTTTTTTCTTTCCTTCTCTCGCCATAAATCATTATACATACACAGGGTTCTTGTTAATAGCCGGCAACCGGCTATTTTTTCCGGCTGTAACGGCAATCGTAGCCGGCTGTAAAAAAAAAAAAAAAAAAAAAAAAAAAAACTTTATGCATTGTGAATTGAATACCCTTGCTTGTGACAGTTTTTTAGTGTGAAAACTATTTTTTCTTTTTTTTTCATTGATAAAAATAATAGTCCTAGTAGCCTACTTTGTCTTTTAAATCAGTGTTACATACACACACACACACACACACACACTAATCATATTCATGATCTTTATCATTAAACTATGGCTCATACAGTGTGGTCATATCTTCAAAAATAAGGCTAAGATAGCACCAGAGAGCATCTAAAACCCTAAAGCTTCCAGGGCCCTTAGGCGGGCCCTGGACCCCGGCCGCAAGGGACTTCGCGCTTCGCGCTCGTGATGAGCGCTTTGCGCACATGGTGATGTGCGCTACGCGCACAGAGATTATTCTTTTGCAATTTTAGTAGCCTCCTGTAAATCATAAATAGCCTGCTATCAGAAAAATTAACAAGAACCCTGCATACATGTACATGTACATGTAGGTGTCATTGTGTACATGTATGTAACATTATTGTGTTTTCATACTAGATGTACTGTTCATGTAGATATGTATTGATTTTAATTCTTGATAAGATCTGATTATTAATAGCAGGGTCCTGACCTTTTGTAAAATGTCACTCCTCGGCAGACATGACTCACTTGGAGTTTGGATTTCTGATAATGTTGATACATGTACATGTACATGTATGTAACCATAAACATTGAGACTCTTCAGTTCACTGCCTCTTGGCTCTTTCATGGTTTTTGGCTCTTTCATGGTTTTGAAATTGCAGATTAAATCTTAGCTATAACACTATTGCTGCGCAGACCTCAAACTTTGTCACTTTACTTTATTTTACTTTACTGTAATCCAGCGATGCTATAGGACTATGCCTGTTCATCGATCGTAGATCTATGTTTTCTTCAGTGGTTATACATTATCCTTGTCTTTTCAAATTAAATAATTCAATTTAGGGACAGTCCATTTAGGCAAGTTGACAAAAGCCAAAAATAATGATCTATAGCTACAGTGTATACCATTTAGAACATTGAGGTGACTTAGGCCCCTTTTTTAATTTTAAGGGTGACTTATAAGATCCCACACATGAATTAATGTATGGCCTAAAATATATATATTAAAGTCAACGTAAATGCAACACCAATGTATAAAACAAACAGAACAGAACCAACAAAATTAAACTATAAAAGCAGTTAGAGTAAGTACATTTAAGTACAGCATAAATCATGTGAAAATTCTTCACAAACAACATTTATTTTTCAACTGGAAGAAAGAAAAATCATAGAAACTTGTTGTAGCCAAAGAAAAAAAACAGCAAACCAAGCGACCAACAAGCATGCATTGATTACCCAGCAGCCTGTGTCCTCTGATGTTCAAAGAAACTGGTCCATGTCAAATCTGGTTCAATGATGTCATTCTGACTGCCAAAGCCTAATTTCCCTTCATACACAGAGTTGCGGAGGGTGGGCGTAAAGAATTGATCAAATTATTAACTTGTAAATTACTTTTGGTGAGGGGGTACTAGTACTAGTGGGAAAGCCACAAGGAAAGAGGTTAGTACTCTGCCAACTGATTGAGACTAACAGCCTTTTCACACACAGCTAAAATTCTATAAACATGATTAGTTTAAAGGTACTCTGTCCCATTTGCAGGCCAAAAAAATGAAAAAGTTTAATTCCAACTGCATTTGAAAGATAATACTAATTTAGAACTTCCCTAAAAAAGGTGGGGCTTGAAGATTTCTTCAAGTGGGAAAATAACGACTATTAGTTGTCAAATCCACTTTAGGGCTATAGAGCCCAAAAGTAATAGTCTTGATTTTCAGACAATTGTACTGAATGGTCATACGTTTTATGCTGCGCAAAGATTCACTCAGTTTAATCTTGGCCATCACAAGAAGTGGGTTATTGATGTAGACAAATGCTCATGTACCCTTTACAACTCTTTTCATGTATGTTATTACCAAAGAAGAAAAAAAGCCAGTCAGTCACTCAATAGTGTCTGACAGTGAAGTCTAGCAAGTAAACAGGTTTCCTTGCATACGGTAATTTGAATATGAGGACACTGCTAACGTTTAAATTTCACAGATAGGACATACATGACATATTCATAATTCCTGCAAAGTTCTACAGCATTTGAGGTTGGCTGCAAAAGGGACATAGTACCTTTAAAGGTAGGCGTTACTACTGCAGCTAGAAGGGATTAGACCACACAGCAAGCCAATGAGGTCACTGTGACAGGTGGCTATCTCATTAACTCAGCTCTCATTTAACATAAGAAAAAGAGGATCATGGGGGACCAACAGGCACCGATTTGGGAAGTTTTCTATATAGAGGGAGCAAGTAGCTACAAGTAGGACAGTGTGCCTTTAAAGGGCTTTAAACTAATCAGCTGTACATACGACATCATTCACACACAGAAATTTTGGTGCGATCGTTAATCGTTTCGTGATTAACTACTGGCTGCGCAGTAGTGCCATTGCGCATTGAAGGTCATATCATATCAAACAAAGCGCACGCTCCATCCAGTTTAAGCACGTTTAAACACGAATAACCGTTCACACACAAAATGTCAAGCTCTCTAGATACGAACTTCGTATCTACAGCCTGCTTTTAGGGGCGTATGAATCGCAACTTTGTATCTATCCGAACATCGTATAAACGATGTTCACACAGGGAAATTTTTCTTTAAACATGTTTAAACTTTAAAACTGTTAAGTTAAACACGTTTAAACTAATCATCTCTAGATACGATGAATTTTAGGTGTGTGTGAAAAGGCTGCAAGTAAGACTAGATTAAAGCCCCACTTGAAATGAGCATTGATGAAAAATCGCTTGAACGCTCTCCTGCAGTAACCATGATTTTTAACAGCATTTTGATTTGTGATTCACGTTTGTGATTCTAGCTTCAAAAAATTGCTTGAAAACACCCTAAAGCAAGTCTATCGTACTAGATCTTGGTCTAGTAATTTGTTAACTTAAAACTAAACCTTTTTTTTACTTTCGAAATTGGATTTAAAATTTCAATCTTGATTCTTGGAATTGAATTGCATGGTCACTGATGGTCAGAATTCAACTCGGCCCTCTTCTTCATTAATGATGGATGCTCTTTCAACTTCAAGTTCAACCTTTCTTTATCAAGACCAACTAAATCATACAACTTACTTGAATGCGTCTTCTGTTGATTGAAATGCAGCCTTTTTCGACGTTGGGCAGCAAGGATGAGATGCGATGTAGATGAAGCAACACCGTGGGACGGGTATGTGCTTTGATTGCACGGCCAATGCCGAGGAGAAGTCCCCGAAACTGCCAGCGAGCCGGTGCCCGATCTGTTCGCCGGACCGACGGGGTTGCTGTCTGTGATAGGGTGGACGGTAAGCGTGACCACGCTCGGAGTGGCTACAGCTGAATCCCAACCTGCTTGATCGGATGATTGCTGAAATTCTTTTAATGATGCATAATTACCTGATGACCACCAATCCCCTTGCATGCTTATTTAAAATGGAGCTCAATCTAGATGAAAAATAACAGTAATTGAGCAGACGACACGCTGCCCTAAAATTATCTTTCGAATTTTGCCAGGGCAGTTTTTGCTCTTGACCAGCGCGCCATCTACTGGTGAAAACAAGAAAGTGTGTACAAACGAATGATGAGAAGAAGAAGATCTAAGTCGAAGAAGAAGAAGAAGAAGAAGAAGAAGAAGAAGAAGAAGAAGAAGAAGAAGAAGAAGAAGAAGAAGAAGAAGAAGAAGAAGAAGAAGAAGAAGAAGAAGAAGAAGAAGAAGAAGAAGAAGAAGAAGAAGAAGAAGAAGAAGAAGAAGAAGAAGAAGAAGAAGAAGAAGAAGAAGAAGAAGATTCCACGTTGAATTTTATAATTTATTGTATTGATCTGTCTTTAAAAACGTCTTTAAAGTAGAGGTCTAAAACTAAATAGAGGAATGCGGTGATCGAGTAAAGGCATATCGGACAGTTTGAGATTATTGCGCGATGGTGGATGAGTCAAAACGACGACGACGACGAAGATGATAATGATAATGGCAGGAGAAAAATGTAAAAAATGAATATGGTACCGCGAGAATGAGAACGATGATCATGATCATAACGATTATAGCGATGATTTTGATTATGATGGTGATGAAGATAAAGACGATGATGGTGATGATGATGATGATATGATGATTATTTGTGATGTTGACTATATGATTAGGATGATAATGATGATGCTTATTATGATGGTGGTGATGATGATGGTGGCGGTTATATAATATATTATTATAGAAGATGATGATGATGATGATCGTAATGATGATAGTGATGTTAATGATGAGGCCTAAAATATTATTGTCCTTTTAGGTGCCAAAACATGGGTCGGTTGGTCGGAAACCTTTTTTTTTTTTTTAATAACCTTTTTAATTATTTTTGTATAACCCTCTTTGGGCTGATATTTCTCAGATGTGAATGCTTTAATGCATTGTTTTTCTTCTAAAAAACGGTAAAAAAGAAACTTGTTAAAAAAGCCGACCGTTGACTTCAATATATTTTAGTCGGTCGCAAAGCCGGGGGCAATACAATTTTTTTTTAGGCCCGATGACGATGAAGATCGGGCGCGCCGGAAGCAGTTTGGGATTTTTTTTTTTTTTTTTTGGGGGGGGGCAAACATTCCAGGGGGCTCACTGGCTTCCAGGGGCAGTGACGTAATGAGAAAAAAGGTTCAGAAGGGGGGGGGGGGCAGACGAAAAATCTGCATCACCACCAGTCTTACACGTTACATGCAGGTCCCACGGAACGTTTTTCAAAGTGGAGTATTATCGATCAGGTATAGAGCGTAAATTAGCGTGGGGTCCAGGGCATGAGCCATTTTGCAGACCATGACATGAAGGCTTCTAAATAAGCGTATTTTCGCCTGACTGTAATTTGGAATTTTCTAATTTTCCAACAAACGCATATAGTTGAAAGGTATGACTTACAAAAAAATGGAGAAAAAATGCCGGAAAATCATGTTACAACGTCAACATTTGTAAATCACTTGTTTCGAATAAGAAATACACCACCACCCCCCCCCCCCCCCCCGTCAGTATGCCAGCGTTCAGGGGCTCATGTCTTCTCACCCCTATAACAAAAAAACGGACACGCTTTCCCATTCTCGCACAATATGTCCACGATATGCGCGTATCGCTATTATAGAGACCTCCATTGATATAGGTGGCATGCGCAATGTTTATGAAATTTAATTCCTATGAACTTACCTTTTTCTTTGAATGGAATTGTATATGTGATTTAATTCAGGTTTTTATTATTGTTACGTTCTTTGGGATTAAAAATACAAACCAAGTTTACTCCTTTACTGCTTTTTTTTTTTTTTTTTTTGAGGGGGGGGGGGGCCTTTTTGGGGGGCAAAAATGCGTTTTGCCCCCCCCCACTTTTTTTTACTAGGGGGGGGGGGCAACTGCCCCTCCCCCCCCATCCCCCCCCCCCCACTTTTGGCGCCTACGATGAAGATGATGATGGTGCTATATAGAAAAAGAAGACGATGATGGTGCTATATAGAAGAAGAAGATTATGATGATGATGATGATGATGATGGTGGTGGTGGTGGAGGTGGTGGTACAGATGATGAATAATTATGATGATCATATATGATGATCATATATGATGATCATATATGATGATGGTGATGATCATAGTCTGTCCTATTGTACTTTGATAAGGGGAAATTGTGCACAAAATTTACTGAATCAAGTTTATGTTTTACAGAAAAGAACATTACGTGCACTGCACTCACAATCTCTTACCCCAGAACTCCCTCTGAAACGCTTTTTAGAAAATTAATTGTACCGTATTTCAATACATGAATTGCAAGTTGGATCATTTATGTATATGTACAATAATATGTTACCTTTCATTTTTGATAATATGTTTAAAATAACAAAGGAGTATGTTCATCCACATACATTCCATCGTTAAAATGCCATACTTCAGCACGTAAATCAGTAAAATATTCTGAAGTGAATGCTTAGAATGCAATACCCACCGACACAAAAATGTGCCCATATCTTGCCTCATTCAAACGAAAATACAAACGTCCTAGTCATGAAGGAAATTCTATATATATATTAGTTTAATTATAGCCTCACACATTTTGTTCATGTATACTACACCCTTTTACTTTTCTCTTTACTTTGTATAATTATCTGCGGCCATTGGAGCCCAGCCTTTCAAAGGCTAATAACCTCTGCTGGCTCCTCCACATTCTTTGTATTTGTTATATATTTTCTTATAATTATGTATTGTTGAATGTATTTTTTTACGAGTATTGGAAATAAAATGAATGAATGAATCGGATGATGACAATCGATGATGATGATGATGATGGTGGTTGATGATCACGCTGGTGAATGATGATGGTGATGATAGTGATGATGATAATGGTGGTGATTGATGATAGTAATGGTGATGATGATGATGATGATGATGATGGTAATGATCATGATGGTGACCATTCCAGTTCAGTGAAAATGATAGGGCATCGACTACTTATCTGTGATGTTCACGTAGAGGGAGACAAACAAGTAGTTTCGTGAGCGCGAGCTAGATCTAGAAATTCCCATGATCTTGACGTCATTCTGCTACGTGCATAATAAACAGAGGGAGAACGCACCAAACTGTGCCTAAAATTTCGATTATCGCAAGATTTTAACAGTTTTCTGTTTACTTCTTTTGGAAGGTGAGATAAAACTAACGCAAGATGTACTGCTTACAGTGGCTGTTACCTGTGCTTTTGATGCCTATTCCCAAGCCAAATGTGATCGCTCCTTTACTAGAATCTACATCACCACACAATGTTTATTGTGTTTTATTTGACTGGCTTCTTTCTGGAACGCAAGCCGTGCACGATTTGCAGCGCAGTGTTCCTCGTCGCAGTATCTCTCATTTGCTATAGTTGCTATGGAAACTGCGTTTTCTTCTGCTGTGGGAGCTCATGTGATGAAACGTGATGACGTCATATATTTTGAATGGTGGTTAAAACTTGAATACTGTAACTGGCGTGGAGTTCAGACTTGTCCGCGTCCGCAAGATTGGAAATTACCTTGGCCTGGGACGAAAGTCCAGATGAAAAATTACCAATCGCAATACTCTCGCTCGTCTCAGTGCTCTTCGTGAGATGCCTGATCAGTTTCTTCATCACGTGATTAACGTCTTGACTCTTGATTATGGTCAATTTACGCCCAAATTATGAGCTGCCACCGACTGTCATTTCGTGTGATCATGTCCTTCAGAAATAAATCGTGATTGCCAACCATGCAATTGATATGCTGAAAACCCTGTAATGTGGCAGTGCATCATTGATAAGACTGCATCATTGATAAGACTGCATCAACCAAAATTACCACTGGCAAGATCATCATTTGCAGTACTGCAAATGTTTGTCATCTCCTGTTTTCTGAAGATTACCGGTATGTCATCGATTGGGACTCTGAGACGGGAGTACACAGTCATATTATAAGGCCTGTCTTCACTATCTCGAGATTGCCAAATATCCAGCCGTTTGAACTATCCCAATCGCAAACTATCCAGCTAATTTGCATCTTCATCAGACCGAAGTAGCAATTAGAAGGATATTTGGTCAGGATTGTCATCCAGAGATATCTTTGGATAGTTTGCAAAATATCCTACTATTTGGCAAAATATTCAGCTAGATCTATTTGTCCCGTGCGTCTTCACTAGACCAAAGATTTGCAATACACGCTTACGCTGAGCAATATATCTCGAGCTAATTTCTCAAGGTCGAGTTTCAAGTTTCGAGGTCGAATCTAGAGATAGTGAAGACGCGATTCGTTACTACAGGATTATTTCCCAAATATCGAGCTATTTGGCAATCTCGAGATGATGAAGACGCGCCTACTATAGCAGCGCAGTAGGGGTTCTACTTCAATCGACCTTCAATCGACCTTCACATCCCCTTGAAGTTAGACCTGGAAGCTTGGCAGCTGGAGACGGCTTTCTTCCAGAAGCTTTGGTATTCAAGGTATATTCAAGGTATATGATTGCCAAGTACAGATCCGTTTCACCAAGAATGCCAAGTGGGATTGCTAGCAGTGACCTTGTCATCATCCTCATCCGAATCAAGTACCAGCATCTAGCAGTGACGTGATAATCAGGTCACAGTCATTGGTCAAGGCCAGCAGTATCTCTTCAAAGAAATGTACTTGAGCTTGCCGATGATCAAGATCTATTCTTAGCTCAAGGCCCATTACTTATTGAATAGTGGATGAGGTGTATTAAAATTAATCAAATACAAAAAGTAGATCAATGTAAACTACATGTACATGTACAATAGATTTGTTGTCTCTGCCCTATTCTTTATTTAAATTGTTTTCTTATTCCATTTTTTCCCTTTCTTTTCTTTTCTAAAGTGCAGCTCTAAGATTAATGTATAAGCTATGGACTGTCTCTTTTGGTGTGTGAACTTCATGAGTGAAATGAGGTTCACTCTAACTCTTGTTTGGGGGAAACATAACTCTATTTGGAAGTGAATTGGTTATGTACTGAATTAACAAGTACAGTATTTCCCCTTTTTTTTTTTTTTTTTAAATGAACATCTGAACATCATGTATTTTTCATATCTGAATATTTACAAGTCATGTACAAACTTTTATTGCACCTGTTGCTAGATCTTCATTCCATTGTTTCTAAATTTTTAAGAGGCCTTTCCTTTCGCATAAAGGGTCCAAGGGTCCATTTCCTCTTAGGCTACAACTTTTTTACTGAATTTCAGATAAAGGAGAGAGAGAGCTCATGGCAATCATTTTTCTTTTTAGCACCAGGAAAGCATCTCATTCGCTACTCTCTGATTAGTGTGTTCTGATAAAAGGTGCATGTAATTGCATGTCACTAGCTCATTGACAAGGTTGATTTTTAGTTTCAGAACAGAATTATGTGTGTTTTGTACATGACAAATACTTACTGAACTAGTAATATTCAATCTGTAAAGTATACAAACTATACATACCTTTTGCAGTTTTTGTGTGGCTTGACAGAACTGATGGGCGTATTTTAGATATGACAGTAAATGGATTCTTCTCTTTGTAGGAAAATAGATAAATATGGTTGTATGCATGTTCATAATCTGTACATGACATATTTACAAAATATGATGCATCAATCCAATTTATTTATTTTTGTTCTGAATATTTGACTTGTCACATATTTCTTTATCGTTTGACAGATCTGCAGAGGTCAATTTTTTAAATTTCCAATCTGGTGTATATTTTTTGTTTATTAAAATATACTGATGAATGGGCTACAGACAAGTTAGATACAGAGTGAGAGTACACATCTACATGTTTTGTGTCTAAGAAATGTTCTCATTAGACTTTAAATATTCTTTATTCTCATGAGTCATGATATGTACAAGTATTTGACTTGGCGAGGCCTGTCTAGGTAAAGGATTAATTATACAAATGAGTTCATTAAATGACTTACTGAACTATTTAAAACGTGTGAATTTCTCATTTAAGATGAATTATAGTAGACGACATCATTTTCTTTTTTCATTTTCATATGAAAATCACATTTTTACTTCAATCAGTGCCTTTATACCGGTATATAATCTTGGTGTTTTATTGTACCTACATTGTGTGTATATGTTGTTGATGCTGCTTCAGAAGAATTAAATTCGTCCATTACTTTCACCTAAACAAAAACCTAAGGAGCAAAGAAGACAATAAAACATATTCCAAGTTCCAACCAAAATAAATTCAAAATGTTTATGAATTATACTGTAAGCTCAATATATTTAATGATTCAGGCATCAGAACATGCATATATTATTCCACAAACAAAACCTTCACGAAAGCTTCACAATGGATAATTAGTTGTTGTGCTTTTATATGGTTATCACTTATCATCAACCAATAGGAAATCTTGTTTGGCTCACCAAAGCTCTGGATTGGCTTGAAAATTGAAAATTAAATTTGTATTAATATTTTATTGTTACCATCCTCAACCTACATTTACATGTGTGTACATGTATCATACTTACTAACTTATGAGACCAATGGATGTTATCTCATTGAGTTCTTATTTTGTCTTCAGATTTGTACAGATTAGTTAATCTACTAATTTGTATCAATGGAGAATTTAGAAAGACTAGGAGTGTACCTATTTAAACAATGCTTATTTCGTTTGACATTTTCTTCTGTGTCTCAACAGTACCAGTGTTTCTACAAGTATAAATATTCATCTTCTTATGACATTATAATTATTCTATGAATATAACAATGTTAAAATATCCTTTATTGGACATATATGTATTTCCAATTGCAATTAAATTGGTAAACTTGCCAAATGTACTTTGAATAATAACAAAACTCTGGCTTTGACTGTGTCGTTTTTATTTGCAGCTGCATATAATTACAGTTGTTGAATAAGATTTACATCTACTTAATAATGTAAGGTTGATAGTTTAAGTGTTTTTGGAGGATGATGTTCCATCGTAAGTGTACTGTGTCATAGTTAAAGTCAGAAATATTGAAACTGATTTGCTTGTTTTGTGTACTTGGAGAGAGGGAGGGGATTGAGAGAGAGAGAGAGAGGGGGGGGGGGGGGGGAGTGGATGGGATTGGGAGGGAAGGATAGAGGGATACATAAAGAGAGAAGGAGAAAGAGGGGTGAAGAGGATGGCTAGGTTGCATTCAAGCAACCCCCATATTGTGTGTATGTTCGCATTATGGATATGGGTGTCTGGTGTCGAGGTTGAGAGTATACACGTAGAAGGTTAATAGACATCTAGTTAAATTCTCACGAAAACAAGCAATACATGTATATCAAAATGTTATTAGGGCACTCACCGGAGATGCAAAGAGGCACCTAAAACTGTCAAAATAGAAGGGACACCTCTCAGATTAGAAAAGAGGAAATTATAAGGGTGAAGGGGCACTTATCAGAGGTGGTAAGGGGTATTTGTTGAACCTGAAAATGGGCACTTACCTAGGCTGAATAGGGGCATTTGTGAGAATAAAAATGGGCACTTATTACAAAGGGAAATGGGCAATTTTCAAAAGAAAAGGGGCACTTATGAGAAGAGAGAAGGGTCACTCGATCATCCAAGATGAAAATGGGCACTTATCAGAAGGCGAAGGGGCACTTATTACAACATAAAGGCACTTGTTAAACTTAAATGGGAACCTATCAGATTTGAATAGGGGCAATTATCATCGGTGAAGGGGGCACTTATCAGAGGTGGTAAGATGCACTTTTGTGGAATAAAAAAGGGCACTTATCTGAAGTAAAAAGGGGCACTTTAGGGATACTTGGAAAAGTAGGGGCACTGTGCCCCCACCCAGCCCCCGGCTTCGCCACCTCTACAGGTAATATGATAAAGGACTCATATTTAACTGTTAACACGATTAAGTTTGAGGTTATATATCTATGTCTATCACATATCTAATTTGTAATTTTGTTCAAGGTCATTGATATCGCATTACTGCCCGTACAGTTCTATAATACGTGCAGGCTGACACAGGTAAACGGAATGAGAGAAAGATACGAAGAGAGAACGTGAGAGAGAGAAAATTAGAAAATAAGAAAGAGATAAATTTCATGTATTAAATAGATATAGGAGGAAGGATAGAGAGACGCACACACATACACACAGAAAGATAGAGATTAAGAAAGAGGAATTGAGAAGGGTAAAATGAGTAAGAAATGACGCTTTAACAAGAATAAACGAATAATATTAATAATCATACAAAATTAAGAGTTATAATGTTCATATTCATCTATCAGAATTAGTTACGTAAATTATTCCAGTAAATGTTTTGTATTTCTACAAGAACAACATTAAGAGCGAGAGGGGGGGGGGGGGGTTGATTTTAGCCAACATCGCTAACTTACCGACAAGCTAATAATGATCGAACTGGCCTAAGGATTATTGTCGCAGGTATCCCTAGCATGTAATACGTCAAGCACGATCGCAACTATTTTCAAAAAAATCTACTCTAATCTACTACAAGGACAATTTTATATACCCTATTGAAGATCCCATAGATATTATGTTCGCACTTGTTTATATTTCGCCTTCCGCTCATAATTATGAATGACACTCGCGGCAACGATCGTACCTCAGCTTTCCGCTGGTATCTTTACGCACGTATCTTTTAGTAGGGATTAAGGCCTATATCTCAAGTGTTAACAACTGTGCCGTTTATATAAGTGATTGAAAAGTTGAATAGCACAGTGGTGGATGGAGACACTTTCCAATGAAACCACGAATGCATCATCAAGCGAGTTTGCACGTCACTGCGAATACACCTTCAACCGGGAATAGTTTGAAACGATTTTGGTTTTGCTTCATATGATCTTCAAACTTCGCTTCGCTGAATGAGGCGACGGGGAACACATGGGAGAGGGTGATACATGCTGAGTGGCGTTTTGGGGTGGATATTTTCTTGTGGCGAATGACCTGCAATTATGGGCCTGAATTTCTCGAATGGACAGAAATCGCAAGAAGGACAAACATTGGATGTTGCAAATGACGATAAGATTTTGAAACACATGAAGGATGTGATACGCGGGAAGAATGGCCTAGATGTTCAAAGAGAGGTAAGTGCAATGATCCAACACAAGCCGATAAAATGATCAACAGATACACTGTTGACAAATATAAGTTGGAATATTTTTCGTTCTCGCCTCTTTTAATGAAATGATTGTAACATCATGGTTTAGCATTGATAGATAAGTTCATATCTTATCAAAAATCCCTTCAGGGCCACCATAGAACTCTTCACACAAAGAAATATTTGGGTAATCTTACTCAAATAAACTTTGACACTATAGCAGGGGTGTCGATTTGTATCCGTGGTTGGGGGGGGGGGGGGTTGATAGGTGCCAATTTATTTTCTGCAATGGATCAAAGTAACCAAGAGGTAGAAGCGTGTGGCAGGTTGCATCCCTCCCTTCTAAGTTATTAACTTTTTCAAGTCACCCTCAATAAAGATAATATTTCAGAGAATGTAAGAGTGGTAATACAATTAATAACATGCTAAATGTTAGTCCTGAGTCTTGCCTGCAGTGTAGGCCTACCAGACTGATATCATCTATTTTTAAACGGAATTTAGACATTACCAAAAAATTCCAATGGTGAGGGATATCAACTTGTGAAATGTTACCAGTGGCAAATACATTAATAAGCAACGAGGAAAGGTTAATGTAGACAAAAAATTCTTTATTTCCAGGTAATAGAAACAAAGTTTTATAAATATTGATGTCTCCAAACAACATTCATCGTGAAAACCCCATTACAATATTCTGTGAAAGAAGCAGGGCTTAAATTAAATTTTTGTCCACGGGGGCTCTCCCCCCCAAAAAAAAAAAAAAAATATGTCATAGTGTGGTACGGTATGTCACTAAAACAGCTACGCGGCTCAGTAAAGAAAGAATGTAAAGGTTGCTCTGAATAATGAGGAAATAATGTGCAGAACGGGAAGAAATCGAGAGAATGTCATCACGGGATGAAAGTCAGTAACAGCTATGTAGCTTGTCAATTTGTAAGATGAAAAATGCTGATTAAAATGATGATGAAATAGCAAATAATTGAGGAGTATCATAGGTACCAATTCAATGGAAATTTTTATAAAAAAGAGCCCCCGTCAGTACACGGGGGCTCTTTTTTTTGGGGGGGAAGAGCCCCCGTGGACAAAAAATTAATTTGAGCCCTGCTTACTACTAACTGATTCAAAATTAAGAAAAATCAAATCTACTTACACTTATTCTGTGGCTCGTCGGCCGCTAAAAACGTGACGATCGGGTACGTACGTACGATCACGAACGCGTACGAATATTCATCAGCGAAATATTTACACGCATGCAAAGAGTAAGAAAGACGAGTACAGCTTCGAAGAGACAGAGGTTGTTGGTTTTTTTTACTCATCCAACGAATAAAGAGTCTGTGAAATATTAGGGAGCAAAAAGCCACTCTACACACTTGTGAATATTATTACTCATTCGGTCACTAAAGTTGGAGAATACTCATCCAATATTAACTTACATGTACTTTAATGAGTAAAAAGACTCATCGAGAAAATAATCAGGTCACATACTCGTTTTAAATATCATGTGTGTAAAATTTCACTAAAAGAAAGGTGGTGTATTCACCAATTGTGTAAAATAATGCATTTATTAGATATACGGTATGCTCTCGACTGAATGAGTAAGCTACGATTTTTACTCTCCATACTTAGTTCCGTTTGTATGTGTTTAACGATCAATCAAAAGAGTCATATAGAGATTGGTTAATAAAGTTCTGAGAAGAAATAAACCTTATCTAACAAGAATATATAATTTCATAAGCCTCATACTACAACCAGGAGCAGGTTTTATCGCATCAAAACCATGACATTGTGAAATTTGAACTCGGTTTATTACTTCCACTCAGAGGATCAAAAGTGCCCGCAAAAGTGCTGATAGTCCCATAAAACACGCAACATTTTGAGAAAGTAAAAGCATATGGTCACGAAATGGTCGTTTTCTAATGACAGGCAAAATATACCACAACAAAATTGATCTTGTGCAAAGAAGACCTTAGGAAATGTTAAGGTCTGGTTAGAGTAGGCACATTCTGAACGAAGTCAGTGAACTGTCTATTTAAATTTGTTTGCCTAATTTGTTTAAATATTTTTTTTACACACTTTGTAATTATACGACCACTATGTTTTGTTGATGGCCTTTATGTAGATGGATTGTCATTGCCACATTTCTTGTTCTCTTTTAAAATGGATGATACACATGGTGCACACACTGCACAGTTTCCTTTATGCTTAAACCCATTTTCTGATTTGAAAGGTGATGAATTTCAGATTATTTTTCGACACCATTGCATGAACAAAAAATTGATACAAATAAATTAAAAAGTACATTTAACCCTAATAAGGCCGGGGGGGGGGGGCCATTATGGCCCCCCCCCTCCACGATTTTTCTGATTGTTCGAGAACGCATATGGATGGCGCCTTGCCGCTCGCTGACTTTTTTCTTTAGAGTCTTGCGCATCTTTCAAAAAAAAAAAAAAAAAAATCGGACCTATAGTTACAAGGTCACGTGACCTTTTGTCTTTGCATGTCAGCCCGAAAATCGCTCATTTTTGTGATTTGTGTACAAAACATATGGAAATGTCATTTTTCCTAAAAATAGATCAAACATTGGTTATTGGGTCTTGTTTAAAGTTTAGGTGGTTGTTTTGGGAGTCAAAATAGTTGAATTGTAGGAAGAAATGAAAAAAACAAAAAAACAATAACATAAATAAGTTAAAAAAACAATGAAATACATAAGAAATTATCAAAACAAGAGATAACATAAGGAATAAGCTGGCTCTTCCAATTTTTTTTGTCGTATTATTGTTCCAAATGGTCTAATTAATATATGTAGTGAAAAAGAATGCTTAAATATGAATAATATAGGATTTATGGGTAAAAATGTGATTTTATGACGTTATTTGCATAAATTACCATAAATATGCAAATGAGGGATTTTTTTCAAAAAATTGAAATTATCATATTGTTCAATACACTTTACTTGACATGCGTGCAAATTTTTGCGGAGATCGGCCGTTTCACGGCCGAGATCTTAGGGGGGGGCCATAATGGCCCCCCCCGGCCGTAGTAAGACTTCAAATAGCCCGGCCTTATTAGGGTTAAACATTCTTTAGAATGTGATCCAGCGTGTGACAGTGATGATGAAGGTTATTTACAGGAAAGAATAGTTGAAAGTAATTATAATTTGGAAGGTGAATTTAATGTCTTCACTAGAATTAGATACTGATTTTAGTATTATACATTTAATGCGAGGAGTTTATCCAAGAATTTGTTTAGCTATAACAGATTTTATTCATTCATTAAGGTACTTTTTTTCTATTTATGGTTTCACGGAGACATGGATTCAAAGTAATACCCCATTTTATTTTATTTAGAAGGATATTCATTCATTCATATTGATCTTATTAGTGGTAGAGGAGGAGGAGTGGCTTTTCTTGTTTTGGACTCTTCATATAGCTCCGTTTAGTCTCATTTCACAACGCCCCCTGTCGTCAGAGTCAGCAGCCATACATGTTAGCCTATGGAATTGTACAAACAAAATCGTTAAAAAATCTTTTTTTTTGTTTAATCAAAAAGCACATCCACCCCGACTTACGTTATCACTAGCTCTTTCGTTGGAACCCTCATGTCCCATTGACTTTTGAAAGTTCACCCACCGTAATTTGATCAAAATAGGTTGCAAGCTCGTCATTGCCTATAGTACACATGTGAAACAAGTCGAACTTTGGACTCAGTTTGCCAAGCGATTTTAAGATTATAGGTCAAGCACACGAAGGATAAGAAGCATGAATTATCATGGATCTCTTCTGCTTGGTTCATTATGTCCATTTCATTCAACCCCTACCGTCATTTTTCCATTTAGTAAAAGCAAACATTTTGCCGAGTTTAGCAAAAACATGAATATTCATGAACGGTCAGACAATACAGCCTTTTAGTACGTAACGTATAGTGAATGGGAATGGGCGATGATCCGCCCAGGAGGTAGAGTTCAGTGGTTTGTGCTGGCAATGTTCACGCGAGCGAAAATGAGAAAATCGGAGCAATATGTGAATTTTATTATTACAATGCAACGAATGTAAGGTAACGAATGAGTCTTTTATGTATTATGAAAATGAATGGGGAAAATACAATTGGTGTATAATGTATATGAAACCGCAATTAACGGCAGAAAACTTTATTAATGCCTTCGATGTAAAAAACTTAATAAAGAAAATAAATATATTTATATAATGGGTCATTTAATATTGATCTTTTAAAATTTTCAAATAAATATAGTGCTTATTTTTTTAGACAGTTTACATTCAGTGGCGGATCCAGGGGGGGGGGGGACACGTGCCCCCCCCCCCCCCGGCCAAAAAAAAGAGAGTTAAAATCAGCCCTAAATTCGTCCAAAATGTACTGAAAAACAAGGACGAGCCCCCCCCCCCCAACCCCCCCCCCCCCCCCCGGCCCCAAAAATTAATTAATAATTGTATTAAAAAAAAAAAATATGCCAATGTCTGACCTAATAGGTAACCTTACCCCCCCCCCCCCCCCCCGCCAACGGAGCAAAATGTCAAATTTGAAAATTTCGTGACCAAAAAAAACCTGTCCCTGTATATACCCACACATATTTGCCTTAATTACTGTACGTTCTCTCATGTTTAATTATTTCCCCACTTTTCTTTTTTTTTTCTTTTTTTTTTTCTCCTGAACTGGCGGTGGTCAGTACTAAACAGGAACCGCCACCAATGGCTGCATTTTGCTGTTCCGTTCATTCACTCACCATTCTTTGTATTATTTTAGCACTTGCACAAGTCACTGCACATGCACCCACGGTGAAAAGATTGTTTATATTGAGACTAGTACGAAGTGAAACATTTTACATGCTTAACGTTACATATTGTAACGAAATTTGATTACAAGTGTTTAATTCAGACTGCTCTCGTTCAGTTCTCGCTCAATATCTCTCTCACTCGAGCTCATGCGTGCATGCAATATAAATGCAACAGAAGAAATGGAGTATTATGATCGTGAGTTTCAATTCTATTCGGCGTTTATTACTTTCAATAGGTACAGTGAATCATTAGAGGTTTGGAAAACGGCAGAAAGGAGTACGGGGAGAAGTCTCAAGAAGTCAGTCAGAAATCTCTCGATTTTAGAATCCCTGGCTTTATATAGGGAGCTGTTTTGTAGCAGGCCAACCTTCCAGCAAGGACACAACCCGACCTCGAGCTAAAGGGCAGAGTCTGTCCTCAAACTGAGGACAAAGTCTGGTCTCCGCTCGGGGTCAGTCGGGGGCCGCACTAGCCTCTTGTCGATGCCCTCGCGCTGTTGGAGTCTCTAAATTCTGACGAGCGAAGCGAGTCAGAGAAACCGAGGCGCTTGCAGCCCTCGCGCTGTTGGAGTCTCTAAATTCTGACGAGCGAAGCGAGTCAGAGAAACCGAGGCGCTTGCGCGGAGGGCCTCTTGACAAGTGATCTGAATTTCTTATGTTTTACTTTGTTTGGCGAATATTCCGACCCAGCAGAGTTCGGTGAAAGTCATCCAATCAGAGAGAGCTACTATGACGTAATATCTACCGCTCTGTGTGAATTCCCTCCGTGAGAGCGAGACTGGCCGCCTAGTTGTAGTCTGCAAGCACAAACCCTGGTCAGTCGTAAAAGAGAGTGTGCACTATAAGACTACCATATGCCACGTACTATAGCTGCTCCTGACCTATATTGATACAACCAGTAGGTACCAGTAGATAGCTGGGCTAGGCTTCTCTCAAGGCACAATTATTTTTTGATAAAGTGTCAAATTAGGGTCTGTGCTTGCAGACTAGCCTAGTTGGGCAATCCCGAACACACACGTACACACACACAATCGCTGCGGTCTAGACATGCATAATTCAGTAGGAAATCGGGTCTCATGAATATATAATTCAGATCACTTGTCAAGAGGCCCTCCGCGCAAGCGCCTCGGTTTCTCTGACTCGCTTCGCTCGTCAGAATTTAGAGACTCCAACAGCGCGAGGGCATCGACAAGAGGCTAGGGCCGCACGCGACTGAGTATCTGTCCTTGCCGTTACGTAAGACGAGGGCAGATTCTCTAGACGAGCGTGGCCCTGGGATTACGCAATCGAAATGCAAGAATTACTCGAGGACGAAAAACAACGTCGTAAAACTACTTAAGGACTAGTTTGACTTGCACAGCAAGCAACAATTTTAGCGAAATAATGATGAACTATGCACATGATCCAGACATATCTAAATTCGTAACAATATCAAACAGACTTTATCATTCTACATCATATTCAAATCATTACATGGGCCCATTTCTTAATTAGTTTATTTGATAATTGTAGGCCTATATTAAATTTAGTCATATGAATTTTGATTTAGAAATTAACCAAGATGTAACAGAAAATGAGTCAACATATTTTACTACTGACGATTTCAACGCTGCTTTTAATTTAAATATATGATGATGGCCATAATCAACAGTCCCTTAGTTTGTTGCATATTAATGCTAGAAGCATGAATAAAAACTTCGATTCTATGGATTTATTTTTTTCTTCTATACAACATTTTCCGTTTTCCATGATAGGGATAACGGAAACATGGTTGAACAATAAATCACCTCCTTTATTTAAAGGCACACTGTCCTACTTGTAGCTACTTGCTCCCTCTATATAGAAAACTTCCCAAATCGGTGCCTGTTGGTCCCCCATGATCCTCTTTTTCTAATGTTAAATGAGAGCTGAGTTAATGAGATAGCCACCTGTCACAGTGACCTCGCTGGCTCGCTGTGTGGTCTAATTCCTTGTAGCTGCAGTAGTAAAGTTTTCCTTTAATATTGAAAATTATAAACTAATTCGAGCTTATCGTAATTATGGACGAGGGGTGGAGTAGCCTTGTACATTCATGATTCCTTAACATTTAAAGAGAGACCTGACTTAAGTGTAAATGGCTCCGAATATATTTTTATTGAAATTATAAATAAACAAGCTAAAAATATACTTGTTGGAGTAATGTATAGACCACCTCATAGTAATATTGATATGTTTGTAGATAGATTAGAAGAAAGTCTTTCTTTAATATCGCGTGAAAATAAAATCATATATCTTATGGGGGATTATAATATTAATCTACTACCACCTGCATTGAATAATATTGGACTTAGGTTACTAACTACACTCTCTTCTTATTCCCTCCATCCACATATTAACAAAGCTACCCGAATAACTAGTATAACTGAAACTTTAATAGACAATATATTTTCGAATATTTTTAATGAAAACAGTCAGAATGGAATAGTGTATTCTGATATTTCTGATCACCTCCCCATATTTGTTATTTCCCCTACAATTCAGTTACTTAAACATGAGTCCATGAAGTAAATATACGTTCGGAAAGAAACGGATGCTAATATTCAGAGCTTTCGGGCGGACTTAGTATCATAATCTTGGGTTGATGTATTTCATTTAGTAGTTGCAAATGATGCTTACGATATATTTTTGAATAAATTAATGTATAATTACAACAAAAATATACCTTTGGTTCGAATTAAGTTAAATAAAAATAAGGCTAAGAAACCATGGACAACGAGGGACATTTTACGATCGATTGCGACTCGCAATCGATTATATAAGAAAGCGTTAAGAAGTAAAGATCATATTGATTTAGATAAATATAAAAAGTATAGAAATAAGTTAACATCTATTATTCGGCTATCCCGCAAATTATATTACTCAAATAAAATTGCGAGTACGCAAAATAATAATTCTCTTTGGAATATTATCAAAGATCTTACTGGTAAGAAAAAACATATTAATACAACCATTAATGTTAATGGACAAGACATTAATAATTTGAATGAGTACTTTGTTAATGTAGGTCCCAGATAAGCCTCTAAGATAGATGCTGTCAATAATCATTTTTCTCAATATCTTTTAGAACCCTCTGAAAATTCATTATTGTTTACTCCCACAACAATTTATGAGGTAGTTAGTATAGTTCAATCACTGAAATCAAGCAATTCATCAGGACCAGATGGGTTAAGTATGAATCTCATTAAGCAAATAATACACTTTATTGTTTCTCCATTGGCTCATATATGTAATATTTCTCTCTCTACTGGTTCCTGTCCTAACTTATTAAAAATTGCTAAGGTTATACCGATTCATAAAAAAGATGACCCATCTAAACTTCAAAATTATCGTCCCATATCATTATTATCAAGTATTT
This sequence comes from Strongylocentrotus droebachiensis, assembly GCA_035222895.1. Lineage (NCBI taxonomy): Eukaryota > Metazoa > Echinodermata > Echinoidea > Camarodonta > Strongylocentrotidae > Strongylocentrotus > Strongylocentrotus droebachiensis. The sequence continues at coordinate 261,637 of JAVYIG010001976.1, forward strand.
CAAAGGTTTTTGAGAAATTGGTATATAAAAGATTGATTTCTTTTTTGAATGAGCACGATATTTTGATTCCTAATCAGTTTGGATTTAGGAAAAATCATTCAACTGATTTTGCTTTAATTAAACTTTGTGATAAAATAATTGAATCTCTCGCAAATAAGAAGCATGTTATAGGTGTTTTTATGGATCTGAGTAAGGCCTTTGATACCATTGATCATACAATCTTACTTCATAAACTAGAACACTATGGTATCAGAGGCCTTGCTCTATCCTGGTTTGAGGACTATCTTAAAAATAGAACACAGTATGTTTATTATCATTCTAATAGTTCCTCAAAATTGAACCTCACATGCGGAGTTCCTCAAGGCTCCATCTTAGGCCCGCTCTTATTTTTGATTTATGTAAATGATATAATAAAATCATCAAATATTCTAACTTACATTCTTTTTGCCAACGATACAAATATACTTTACTCACACAAAAATATTGATACACTTGTTGATACTGTAAATCATGATTTGTGTAAAATTTCAATATGGTTTAAATGTAATAAATTATCCTTAAATGTAAGTAAAAACTAATTTTATCCGTTTTAGAACTATTAACTCCCAAGACCAACCACAATGTAATTTGTTTATAGATGGTTTATCCCTGGTAGAAAAACAATCAACGAAATTTTTAGGAGTTATTATTGACTCAAATTTGTCTTGGAACGAACACATTCATAACATAAATATTTTGATATTTTGATAAATGATAGATCTTTGTTTATTCTTTATAATACTTTAATTTTACCGTATATAATATATTGTAATATTATATGGGCAAACTGTAGTAAAACTAAAATAAACTCAATATTTCTTTTGCAGAAGAGAGCAATTCATATTTGTACACACTCTAACTATCTTGCAAATTCGAACCCGTTATTTAGTCAATTAAAAACATTAAAGGTTTATGATATACATACGCTCCAAACTGCCATTTTTATGTATAAGTACACTTCCAAAACTCTTCCAGCATCTTTCTTAAACTTTTATTTATTAAATGTAAACGTACACTCATATTTAACTCGACATGCTCATGATTACCATCTTAATAATCCCAAACTTAGTTTAGCCCTACAATCAATTAGACACCATGGACCATATATCTGGAATAACTTACCAAACCATATTTAAACTAGGAACTCCCTTTATTCTTTTAAAGCTTATATGAAAGCATATTTGTTAACTCAGTATAGTTTACTAGATCTTACATAGAAATTCAAAAATTATCTAATTTGTTATGTCTTGAATTGTTCTGTCTTTGTCAACAGGAATGGACCCTGCATACATTTAATATTATCACCTGTAACTGAAACCAACACACAAACAAATATCACGGTATTAGTTTCTTTTTGTTCCACCAACTAAGCTAAATTGTTTGCACCTTGCACAAATGCACTTCTCAACACGAAATATTTCACTAAATTTGTTTTGTTATTTTCACTCAAAATTAATTCAGCCATGCTCACTTTTAATCACTTCACTTATATCTTATTTAACAGTGAATACAATGCAGTTGCATGGGTTGTTCTTTTATTTTGTTAACTCGGCAGAGGCCACGGTCATGTTCAAGCATTTACGCTTACTACATGTGGTCTCCTGCCTTTTGTAACAGTATGAAACTTTTACTTTAACTAGAAACAAACTTTGTCAAACTTACATGTTATTCATTTATATATTTATTTGTATGTTTCTTTGTATTGATATGAAAAAGTGGAAATAAAACAAACAAACAAACAATATACAAACAAGATGATGTATTATAGACCAATTTCAGTTTTACCATTTTTTTCAATATTTTTAGAACGCATTGTATAAACTCGTTTGAATAAATTTGTATTGGATAATGCAATATTACATTCTTGCCAATATGGATTTAGCAGTTATGTATCAACTGAAATGGCTCTAATTGATGTTCATGATTATTTAGTATCTTCCTTAAGTAATAAGTTGCACACTATAGGTCTTTTCGTAGTTTTAAGCAAAGCCTTTGATTCTAGAGATCACAATAAATTATGTTGTTAGATATATGGAATTACTATGGAATAAGAGGTGTTGCTTACACATGGTTATAAAATGTTTGAAAAATCGATTATTAGGCCTATAATATTAATAATAATAATAATGATAATAATAATAATAATAATAATAATAATAATAATAATAATAATAATAATAATAATAATAATTTAAAAAAAATAAGGATTTTTTTTTCTTCACAGGATGAGGATGACCCTTTCTTTGTGGTCGATCTTGCGGACATCGAGAGGAAACACAAACTGTGGAAACAGGAGTTTCCCAACGTGCAACCATTCTATGGTAAGCCAGAACATGAACTGACATTATATTGCTGCTGCTCTTGTTGTTGTTGTTGTTGGTGTTGTTGTTGTTGTTTTAGAACAGTTGCACAAGAGGTGTCCTTACAGCTGTGTTATTATCTGTGCTTTTCAAGCCCGTGAAGGTCATTGAATATCACACGCCAGTAAAAAGAACACAGAAAGAGCATTTCTTTAGCCAAGAAGTTAAAGTGGTTCACCAACCTTTAAGAATATTATTTGAAGCTTCGACCTAACCATTAATGGGGAATTTTAGATTTGCACGTCGACAAAATGGACTGCTATTTTACGCGTGACGTCCTTTTAAGTCACTTGCAGTGCCTTATAGGAAGTCACAGTGCCTTTAAAGGATGTCACACGTAGGAGTCCACTATGTCGATGTGCAAGTCTAAAAGTCCCTACTAACGATCTGTCCAGAGACACCATTTCCTAAGAAATAATAAAATGTCTCCAAGATCTTGAACAAACTGCTCCATGCCTTTTCATCCTATTCCCCACAATTTATAATAACACCATTTCATTTATTATATTCAATGAAAGCTTTACGGGTTTCCTTTGTGACGTATTTCCTGACCCTACCCATCTTTCCCTTGTTTGTTGATGTTGTTGTTGTTGTTGGTGCTGCTAATGATGATGATGATAATTGTATTTTTGGTAAGTTTGTGAGATCAAAACTTGTGCCTTCCATCCCTATTGTTAAGAAAGACGACTGAAACTAAATATTAAATTATTAGCGATAACCTAATTTAATTATACTATGTGTGTTATGTTCTCGGGAAAATTAGCAATCAGTCACTATTTCTGATCGAGAATACTTCTAGTGTTCCAAAAATTTGTGAAGTTAAATGTTTTCTTCTTAATTTTAGCTGTTAAATGCAACGCCGACAGGAGTGTAGTAGAAACATTAGCCAATCTTGGAGCAGGTTTTGATTGTGCTAGTAAGGTAAAAACAAAACAAAAAAAAAAAAAAAAAAAAAACGACAGAAT